>SEYY01001597.1:57500-88329 GCA_009176605.1 Armadillidium nasatum | reverse complement strand
AAAAAAAATGCTTGTCACTTTTCCGATCTAACACAAACTTTCTGGAACTCTGAACAACGTGTACAGTTGTAGGTCAAGAGATTAGATTAAGATTTATTATTATTAAGATAAGTTCAGCAAAATTGAAATAAGAAATATTTTATACGTTTTGTAAATTAAGTTAACATTTTTATAATAGTAAATATTTAAATACGGAAATTTAAAAAAATTCCAATTTATGTATATTGATATATATATATATAAATATATATATATATATCTTAATATATATATAATAAATTAATATATAATATATATATATAATATAATATATATAATATAAATGCACGTTGCAAATTCAGTAGAAAAGGTCGCAAGAGTATTCGTAACGAAGTTCAATCCAAGGATCTTTTCTCCATTCGCTCAGCCCTCCAGAATCAGTCCCTCCACTCGTACCCTTCATCCATCCCTCCATTAAATGATTCTTCATTTAAAAATGTTGAAGAAAATATTATATCGGGTTCTCCAGCCAAACCGTTGGATCCATTATTGTTATGCGCAAAATTAAACCGCAATAATGATCTTTTAAGCGAGTCGAGACCATCAAAAAGTCTTCCCGGGTCACCTCGCAAAATTCGAGTGTCAACAATGCTTCCTGATGTTGGAAGAGATTCTCCTGACCTTCGTTATAAAATCCTAACAGCCAAACGTCACAAACCAGGGATATCTTCAAATAACACACCAAGGAAGATACCTTCAAATATGTTGAACAATATAACTAAAAATGGAAGCCAAAATAATTCTAACGGCATTCATAAAGGACTAAATTTTTCTGCTCCTTTATTGAAAAGAAAAGACTACGCTTGCAAGAATGATTCTATTTCGCACAAAAACTTGGACAAGAATTTTCAGCTCAATAAGGAAAATATAAATTACGATGGAAAGAGGTTTATAGAAGAAACAAATAAAAAGGAAATTAATATTAAAAATACGAAAAATAAATTAAACTTGCAATTTGCCCCTGAGAAAATAAACAGACCTCAAAATTATTATGAGAATGAGAGCAAAATCTCGCGAGAAATAAATGGAAATTTAGCGAAAGATCAAAAAGAAAATTCATTAAAACATTGTAGTGTGAAATCATGTAAGGCTTCCTTCTTTGATTTGATTGAAGACGAAGATGCATCTAGAAGTGAAGAATCTGAAATTAGCGTTTTGGAACTAAGTTCATTTTTAGATAGCAAAGAAAACGGAAATAGAATGTTCGCAGAAGCAACGAGAATGGACTCACCAAAAAGCGACATCTCAGAAAATGAAGAATCTTCTAACCATTATGCCTGTTGCGAAGAAGGTAAGAAGAACAAAAATTAGTATGAATAAGTATATTTAGAAATAAAATTTGAAAGCCATTCTGTCTTACAAGCATTTATTTTCTTTGAAAGCGATTACGAGTTTTAATGTGAAAATATTGGAGAAAATCATTGCAAAGTAGAAAAAGAGTTTCTTTTCTGATACTCTCCCCCTCTTTCTCTCAAACACACACGCGCCTATAATATATATATATATATATATATATATATATATATATATATATATAATATAATATATATATATATATATAATATCTTATAAGGAAAGAAAATATGTCGTGACTTTATTATTCATTTTTTAAAATGTGACTGATTTTTTTTTTTTTTTCAGATAACTTTAAGAATTTGCCTTTGAATCACTGGACCAAGTTGTTTTTATCTCACAAAACCTCAAAAATGGCTTTCTTTCTTTTAATTGATAAAAGGCTTCTGATAATCACTCTCTCATTTAATTTGGTAAGTTTCACTTACACATTATTACACAGTTTTTACATTCAAAATATAATATATATATATATATATTATATTTATATATATATAATATATTATATATTATATATATATATATATATTTATATATATATATATATTATAATATATATATATATATATATATATATTAGTGATGTGCCGAATGCTTTGATGAGTTTTAGTCTTACAAATGTTTTTATTTTAATTAAACACTAAAGTTTTTATCAATTTTATTTATTTTTTTTAAAAAATAAATAAAAACTTACAAAAATATTTTTTCAGGAAAAGAATTTAAAAAAAAAAAATAATTTGTCTTTTCCTTTAACAGAGTGAAATATCTAAAAAATGTCTAGAAAACTGTTTGAAAAATATGCGAAAATAATTTTTTATATCAATAATTTGTAATATATTTGTTATATCTTTTAATTTAAAACATCCCTTGAAAAATAGGTTCAGTTCAATATGGAAGGAAATATAAATGAAGTTATTTTATTAATATTATTATTATTATTATTATTATTATTATTATTATTTATTATTTATTATTATCTAATTTTATTATTATTATTATTATTATTATTATTATTATTATTATTATTATTATTATTGAATTTTAAAAAATAGAACGATAGTTAGAGGGATAAGAAGGGTCCCCCTTATTCTGCACAGGTGAATGATCCGACTTTTCCACCAGGAAGAGAAGGTCGAAATTGAATGACAGACGAAACAAGTTACCAAGGCATGGGGCAAGCTCAGAAGCGCAAGTTTTAAGAACTACAAGAAGGATACAACCAGGGCCGTAAGTCTTCGCAGTGTTAAGCTCGGAAGAACAAGCTTTGAGAACCACAGGCAATGCGTCAATTAAGGAAATGAATAGGGAGCTGCATCATCTGCTCAAGGTCATTTTGGATTGAGAAACGAAAGGAATATTCATCGGCTGAATCTTGAAAACTCGAAAAATATCATTATAGATTGGAAACATTGAAATAATCATAAATGATGAGTTCAGAGAAAGGATATAATGAGAGAATTTGCTCTATTTTGGAATTTAGTTTATCAATCTTTCTTTTCCTGGTTTTCATTATTTTCCTACTCTGTTGTTTCATTATTAATCTACTCCTATGCATTACTCTGCCTTTCTTTACTCATTTTGAAGTCTGTCCCATCCATCAGCAATTAAATTTCGCAAGGAGGATAACACACTTATCTTTCTTGGATTTCTTAATGGTTCAGAGAAAACATGCTTTTTTTTCAAAGCCACAAAAAACTTCTTTCTTCGTTCTTTATGCTCCACATAATATTCCACACAATAATCAGCAATGGCATTTTCTAAAATACAACTCAATCCTTCATCTGTCCTAAATATTCTAGGTGTTTCTTTATCTATGCAAACTTCTAAGAGGTTTCATGTTCTGAGGTGCTTTCTCTTTATAAGGGTGTGTTTGTCAGTATAGGGAGCAGGCTTCCTATATCTGGGATTGTATCACTCAAATTGCTCTCCTCAAAAAGGTATAGTCTTTTTCTTCTTAGCAATTGTTTTGCTCTTACTCTCTTCAAGTCTATTTCTGCCCATCGAATTATTGCGACACACTTCATACTATCGCAATTACAACAGACGCTGCTCCTCTGAACTCTTCAGTGCCGTAGCTACTCCAATGAGATGGAATTTTGAAACACTCCTTTCTACACAATCTCATCCATTCTCGGACGCCTGATTTAACCACTATGCTCAATCTTACAAATATTCTACTGATAAAGTCTGGAACTCAATCTATTTATCAGTTTTTCTTAACTTCTTTTGAATTGTGCACTTTCAAACGTCGTGTATCGGGGCATGATTGCTTTCAATTTTTTTCGTCCTGAGAAATTCTTAACACGGTGAAAATAGTAGTCCTTTGGCCTTTGCCTATCAGATGAGCTTATATATATATATATATATATATATATATATATATATATATATATATATATATATATATATATATATATATATATATATATATTATATATATTATATATATATTGTGTTTAGCTTTTGTCGATTGCGGATGTGTTTTGCTCTCTCATAGTGGTTTTTTTATTATTATTTATTTACTTTTTTATCTTATGTGTTTGTGTTAAATTAAGTAAAAATGTGTTTGTGTGTATGTGTTTTTTTGTAATCTTGTCAATCATTGTCTTACATTAATTTAAGTTACTAAATATTAACTAGTGTGATCGGCACTTTTAAAGATAAGTTCAAGTTTTAACTTTTTAATTTTCATTTAAAGTAGGTTTTATTATTAGGAAGTTTATTTTCGAAAATTATTTCATTTAATATAATTTGAGTTTTTAACTTAAAATTGTTTATGACTATTTTAAGTTTAAATTTTGAATTTTAAAATCATTTAATTAACCGTTTTTAAATTTGGGTTTTAAATGTAAATATTATTTCATTTTTACTTTTTCTTGTTTGTGTTTGTTGCTTGTCGATTTCTTTGTCTGTTTTCTTGTTTGTTTGTCTGTTTGTCTGATATAATTGTGATTGTGTGTGAGAATGGCGATGTGCGCAGGCGTGGGTTCTCTGTACACTTTAGCAAAGTCCGTGGTTTACTTTCCAATTTGGCCTCTATGGAATACCACCTTTCTCACTCTCATCCAAATCTTCTGTTCTCATCTGAGTCCCAGATATCTAAGAATTCCTCCTCAAACTTTTTTTAATATATCCAACTATAACTTATTTCATAACAGGGGTGGCTGGAAAGAAAGAGTCACCAAAAGAGGCAAACCTGAAGTTTCCAGCATCCACATAAAATTCTTGTGAAAGCAGGGCACACCTCATACAACGAGGGCGACGCAATGGTGGAGGAATGCGAGAGGCCAATTCCTCGAGCACTTGCCATTGTAGTACCTATAGAAAATAGATAGTATTACTACGTTAGTATATAGAAAATAGAGGACAGTTTATTAGAATAACATACACGCCTCAGTCTTTATCAACAACCAACCATAGTATTATGAGAAACATTCTACAGAGCAGCCACATTTTTAATAACAGGAAGCGAAATTGAAGATATATTGTTGTTCCGTTTATGTATAACAAAGTGTAATTTTAGTTGTGCATTTTATTTATAATATATATTATACCATATATATATATATATATATATATATATATATATATATATATATATATATATATATATATATATATATATATATATATTGGTAGCTTCCCGTGATGCGGTTGGTGTCGACAAGACTTTGGGGACTGCTTGTCCTGGTGCTAGGTCTATTTTTTCATTGATTTCTGCAACCTTTGCAGTCTTCAATCTAATTTTCTACATTGTTGAGCACCACCACTCTTCTTCTAGACCTCACCTCTTATTCTTGACTGAAACTCCGGTATTTGAGCGTTCTGATAGCAAACCATTTTCTGTTTCTTCTTACTGCCTCCATCCTCAATTCTCAGAGAAAAGCAGTTGTTGTGCATACGTAAGCAACGATTTGTTCTCCTGTCTCTAATTTGAAGTCTTCCTAATTCTTCACCTTGTAGCGTAGTCTCTCTTGACTCTCTATGACTTATTAATGTACAAACAGCACCTCATTTGTATTTTTTTTCTTTTAACAATGAGTTCTATTTCTAATCTGATTTCATAACTATAGTTTTATGTTCTAAGCCCTTACCATTTTATTTCTCTTTATATTTTTCCAAAGTTCATTTATTTTTTCTAAATCAATAATTCAAGGGTGTAAAACACAAATACACCTAAATTCAATGGTTTTAAACACAACAAGTACTTTATTTCACTGGCTTAAAACACAAATTCAACAACTTGAAACGCAAAAAAACAACTTCATTGTCTTTAAAATACAAAAACATTCAATTTCGCTGGTTTAAAACAAAAAATCATTTACCTTCATTGACTAAAAACACAAAATCACTTAAATTCACAGTTTTTAAAGTAAAAGGAACTTAATTTCCTTTTGCTTAAAACACAAGAACATTTAAATTCAAGGCATTAAAACACAAAAGCATTTAATTTAACTGGTTTGAAACACAAAAGTTGTTAATTTGACTGGTTTATAACACAAAAGCATTTAATTTCAATGTTTAAAACACAAAAATCATTAAATTCATAATCACAAGACACAAAAACACTTAATTACAATGACTTAAAGCGCAAAAACCCTGAATTTCAATGACTTAAAACAAAAAAAACACTAAAACGCTCAATCAGACACATACACACGCACACGCATACACATGAGCATACATTTAATATATTTGTCTTGCAAAGCACAATCCCAATACAGTTAAAAGTTTTTATTTACACTTTATTCATACTCACTTACCTCATGAAAGCTTCTCCATAACTCTTATCAAAGACATTATATGCATTTTTACTCTAAGTTTCCTAGTACGCCCTTAAAATCTATTTAATTAACATATCTTCTATTTCTAAGGACATGAACAAACCTATGCCAGTATCAATCTGATCTACAAGACATAGAACTTTACTTTTATTATTCACCTTAATACTATTCAATATTTATTTTGATTCTCCAAATTTATCTCCTAACTTCAGCACTAAAGTGAGGTCAAAACCATTTCGTCGTCTATCTAGCATACAAACCGGTGAACTTTATATTTGTATATAGACTAAGCTCATGAGCCGTATATTAAACACCTATTTTAAACTTATATTTTTCGCAAAGGCATTACCAAATACAGTACTCCTTTTATATTAAGCATATAATTAATTTCTGAGCCTTCGAATACATTTCTTACCCTATGCCCCACAACGTACTTTTTCAATCGTCTTTTAACAATTTGACAAAATCAGTTACATGCTCACATCTCTCTAGCTCATACATTTCCTACCCAAAACCTTACTCGTATAACATTTATTTCTATTCTTAATTTAAATTTAACATTAGTTCATGGCCAAAAGAAAGAGAAATCTCTTTAACATATATTTTCAGAACTTTTATTTATACTTCTCTTTATAACGTATGTAAAGATTACCCGATCTAACATGTGAAATCATCATCTGTATGAAAATTGCCTTCCTTTATTGCTATATAAATCACTATCAAGGTTTCAAACAATCTTTTACTCATTGCTTTACAATACAAACTGACTCGCCTAAAGCACCTCAAAACTTTTAATCAGCTAAAACATAGAGAAATATCAAGAAACAGGTAACAGAACATTAAAATAGGATGACAAGGCGTATTATATTTGGGAGATTTTCTTTACACAAGTTTGAAAACCCAATCTAACTAGCATTTACATACGCACACACACAGGCACGTACGCACGTATACACACACACGGTCACATATAGATAGTTATTTACATTGCGGTTGAGAAAAAAGAGGATCCTACGGATAAGCTACCAGCTCTTATATGGAGATACACAACTCTGAAGGAGATCCATTTACTACCAAAGGGTCAGGAATGACCCCCGGATTTCTATACTACAAATACGTTCTCACGAAAGAGCGTGAGAAAAGCGATCAATGCGACTAATTTGTCATTCTCTATTGAGATTCAAGGTCCAAAATGTATAGGATCAGGTTGAAGGATCGAGCTCTCAGTCACCTTCTCCCTCCTACTTCACCCACCGAGAGTTCTGATTGTAAAAACTGATCCTACATATTGGACTTTGAATCTCAGTATGGAATGACATTAGTTGCATCGATCGCTTTTCTCAAGCTCTTTCGTGAGTACTTTTTTCATAGTATAGCAATTCGGGGGCATTCCTGACCCTTTGGCAGTAAATGGATCCCCTTCAGAGTTGTGTATCCCTTTATAAGGGGATAATAAAGAATGAAGGGTATAGACCGCTACTTAAAACGAGAACGATGGGTTTGGTGAAGTAACTGAAGGAATGAGTAGTTGAAAATAGATATGATGGTGAAAATGGATATGATGGTAGTTCAAAAGATAATTAGTTATGGGTTTCTTAAAATGGTAAAGATGGATTTGGTTAAGTAGCTAAAGAATTTGGTAGGTGAAAATGGAAAGGATGGAGAGTTCAAATGAGAAGTTATGGGTTTATTAAAATGGTAAAGATGGGTTTGGTGAAGTAGCTGAAGAATTGGGTAGGTGAAGTGGAAAGGTTGGGAAGTTCAAAAGATAAGTTATGGGTTTCTTAAATTGGTAAATATGTGTTTGGTGAAGTAGCTTGAAAGATTGGTAAGTAAAAATATACAATAAGGTTATGAAAGGATTGAAATAGGTTCCGAAAAGCGTGAAAGGTAGTTGTCGTGGAGTGATAAAGAATCGAGTTCGCAAAAAAAAATGAGTAAGTTGAGTTGTAGAAAAGGGAAATATCGAATATTAAATGGATGAAAATAGGTTTGTGGATCATATGAAAGGTTTTTTGTTGCGTAAATGGGGAATGTTTTATTCACTTAAGGATGAAGAATCGTTAAAAGAGTATAAGAAATGATGAGGGATACTATGTTTATGCTTGTGCCCTTTTGTTTGTGTTTGCGTGTATTTTTATGTGTGTGTATGTGCTTGCGTGATTATGGCTGCAGGCAGACGTATAAACTTAAAACAAGTAAAAAAAAAAATCTATGAATAAGAGAACGAAGAAACGAATACTTGAGATAGAGAGATGTCTGCATGCTAAGGGGCTGATGTTTGGTATTTGATTATGTCTTGGTTTTAAAAGCTTTGTGAGACATGAAGAATTAAGATACATGTTGAAAGATTTATATTAAAGTGTATAGTTGCATGGTGGTATATGGCAAAGCATATGTCAAGTTCTAGAAATTGCCTGAGAGAGAGAGAGAAGAAGAGAGGAGAGAGAGAGAGAGAGAGAGAGAGAGAGAGAGAGAGAGAGAGAGAGAGAGAGAGAGAGAGAGATGTTGGTTTGTTTATGATCGTGCTTTAACGTTAAAAGTTACGTTGCCTACGGAGAATAAGTTATAATGGTTAGGCTAGGGTATGGAATACATGTTTTATGAATTGTATATTAGAGAGATGATGGTGTGTCTTTGATCATGCCTTTACTTTAAGTTTAAGTTGAATATAGAGACTTAAGTTAAATGTCTATGAGTTTATATTCAATATTAAGTTAAAGTTCTGTAATTTGTGAGTTGGGCAGACGATGAGATGACTTTGATCGTGCAATAAAAATAAAGTTAGATTCACCAAAGAGGTTCAAATCATGTTTTGAATAGTTTTGAGGTGAGTAATGAATGTAAAGCTCTGTAATTTGTAAGTTACATAGATGAGGGCATGACTATGCATATGCTTTAGTGATAGAAGTTAGGTTAAGTATATAGATTTAAGGGTATGCTGAGAGACTTAGAGTAGAAACCTGCCCAATGATTTTATTAGATGTGGAAGAAATGTTAGAGATTGACGAGAGAGTATGAATGAATTGTAAATAAAAACTTCAGCTTGTGCTACGAAAATGTCTTGTCTTGTGAGAGAAACATATTGTAGAGAGAAGGATGAAAGGTTTCAAAAGCGTGTGATGTGTTTGTTAGAAGCAATATTTACGAATTTCGTTTTGCTATGAAAAGTATAACAGTGTATAATTTGCAGTTAGTTGGTTACATTTACAGTATATGCTATCGAATGTTTGTATATGTCCACGTTCGTGTGCTTGTGTGTCAGTGTGGGATTAAGTGTTTTACTGCTTTTTGTTATGGAATCTTAATGAAATAAATATAAAAAAGCGTAAAATTAAAAAAAAACAAACTTGCAAATACAATTTTAGAAATGAAAGAAAGGAAAAATTAAATAATATGAAAATATAAAAGAAATGGAAAAAATGGAAAAAGACAATAAAAGTTGAAAATAAAATTGTGCAGATTAGAAAAAGGAAGTTCTGTCTTCTTTAACTTATCAGGAAAGAGTATTCTCGATTGTGTGAGTGCTATACCAGGTCTCAAAATCTCATAATTAGACTTAAAGAACATCATGAGTTATGAGTATTGCAATAAAACTCCGAGGCTACGCCAAAATAGTTTCAGAGATAAGGGGGGCGGATAGTGCAGATTTGGTTCGACATTTGGTCACGGTGGATTTTATGAGGAGGAGAAGGAGATGAAGTAAGAGGAAAATTGGGTTGTGATGGTATTGTGACTAGGTACGGTTAGGTGGGGTTACATGCTATGGTGCATATGATCAAAGCATTAAAAGGAACCAGTAAAGAGTGTTGAGGAGAAAAGTGAAATATAAGGCTGTGCTTCATGCCCTTAAGGAAGGATTGAGATGGTTTTATGAATAGAGATGGTTAGGAGAGGCTAGACGACCTGATGTATATGTTTAAACCATGAAATGAAAACAGTAAAGATGTGAGAAGATGAATTGTGGGCAATGAGGCTACGCCTCATGTCCTAAGGAAGGAAAGAGCTCGTGTTGTGATTACGAGATGGTAGGCGTCTTACTGTGCATGCTTAAACCGTTAAAAGGAACCAGTAAAGATGTGAGGAGAAAAGTGAGCTATGAGGCTATGCTTCATTCCCAATGGAGAGATAGAGATAGAGTAACGACTAAAGTTGGTTAAGTTAAGTTAGGTGACCTGATGTATATGTTTAAGTAATTAAAATGAGCCAGAAAAGTGGGCTATGAAGCTGTGCTGTATGTCCTTAATGAAGGATAGAGCTGGTGTTGTAACTAGAGCTGGTTAGGGGAGGTAGGTGTCTTGCTGTTAAAAGGAATCAATAAAGATGTGAGGAGAAAAAAGTGGGTGATGATGCTATGTTTCATACCCTAAAGAAAAAAGAGACGGTGATGTGAATATAGATAATTAGGAGAGGCTAGATGACTTGGTGAATATGCTTAACCCTCAAAAGATGTTGGGAAAGTATGCGGGTATGAGTCTCTCAAAAGGGCTCTAAAAGCTGATTTGAATGCTACTGTAGCATTCAGATCAGCTTCCAGAGCCCTTTTGAGAGACTCATACCCGCACACTTTCCCAACATCTTTTGAGGGTTAAGCATATACACCAAGTCATCTAGCCTCTCCCAATTATCTATATTCACATCACCGTCTCTTTTTTCTTTAGGGTATGAAACATAGCATCATCACCCACTTTTTTCTCCTCACATCTTTATTGATTCCTTTTAACAGCAAGACACCTACCTCCCCTAACCAGCTCTAGTTACAACACCAGCTCTATCCTTCATTAAGGACATACAGCACAGCTTCATAGCCCACTTTTCTGGCTCATTTTAATTACTTAAACATATACATCAGGTCACCTAACTTAACTTAACCAACTTTAGTCGTTACTCTATCTCTATCTCTCCATAGGGAATGAAGCATAGCCTCATAGCTCACTTTTCTCCTCACATCTTTGCTGGTTCCTTTTAACGGTTTAAGCATGCACAGTAAGACGCCTACCCTCTCGTAATCACAACACGAGCTCTTTCCTTCCTTAGGACATGAGGCGTAGCCTCATTGCCCACAATTCATCTTTTCACATCTTTACTGTTTTCATTTAATGGTTTAAACATATACATCAGGTCGTCTAGCCTCTCCTAACCATCTCTATTCATAAAACCATCTCAATCCTTCCTTAAGGGCATGAAGCACAGCCTTATATTTCACTTTTCTCCTCAACACTCTTTACTGGTTCCTTTTAATGCTTTGATCATATGCACCATAGCATGTAACCCCACCTAACCGTACCTAATCACAATACCATCACAACCCAATTTTCCTCTTACTTCATCTCCTTCTCCTCCTCATAAAATCCACCGTGACCAAATGTCGAACCAAATCTGCACTATCCGCCCCCTTATCTCTGAAACTATTTTGGCGTAGCCTCGGAGTTTTATTGCAATACTCATAACTCATGTTGTTCTTTAAGTCTAATTATGAGATTTTGAGACCTGGTATAGCACTCACACAATCGTGAATACTCTTTCCTGATAAGTTAAAGAAGACAGAACTTCCTTTTTCTAATCTGCACAATTTTATTTTCAACTTTTATTGTCTTTTTCCATTTTTTCCATTTCTTTTATATTTTCATATTATTTAATTAATTTTTCATTTCTAAAATTGTATTTGCAATTTTTTTTTTTTTAATTTTACGCTTTTTTATATTTATTTCTTTAAGATTCCATAACTAAAAGCAGTAAAACACTTAATCCCACACTGACACACAAGCACACGAACGTGGACATATACAAACATTCGATAGCATATACTGTAAATGTAACCAACTAACTGCAAATTATACACTGTTATACTTTTCATAGCAAAACGAAATTCGTAAATATTGCTTCTAACAAACACATCACACGCTTTTGAAACCCTTCATCCTTCTCTCTACAATATGTTTCTCTCACAAGACATTTTCGTAGCACAAGCTGAAGTTTTTATTTACAATTCATTCATACTCTCTCGTCAATCTCTAACATTTCTTCCACATCTAATAAAATCATTGGGCAGGTTTCTACTCTAAGTCTCTCAGCATACCCTTAAATCTATATACTTAACCTAACTTCTATCACTAAAGCATATTCATAGTCATGCCCTCATCTATCTAACTTACAAATTACAGAGCTTTACATTCATTACTCACCTCAAAACTATTCAAAACATGATTTGAACCTCTTTGGTGAATCTAACTTTATTTTTATTGCACGATCAAAGTCATCTCATCGTCTGCCCAACTCACAAATTACAGAACTTTAACTTAATATTGAATATAAACTCATAGACATTTAACTTAAGTCTCTATATTCAACTTAAACTTAATGTAAAGGCATGATCAAAGACACACCATCATCTCTCTAATATACAATTTATAAAACATGTATTCCATACCCTAGCCTAACCATTATAACTTATTCTCCGTAGGCAACATAACTTTTAACGTTAAAGCACGATCATAAACAAACCAACATCTCTCTCTCTCTCTCTCTCTCTCTCTCTCTCTCTCCTCTCTCTCTCTCTCTCTCTCTCTCTCTCTCTCTCTCTCTCTCTCTCTCTCAGGCAATTTCTAGAACTTGACATATGCTTTGCCATATCCCACCATGCAACTATACACTTTAATATAAATCTTTCAACATGTATCTTAATTCTTCATGTCTCACAAAGCTTTTAAAACCAAGACATAATCAAATACCAAACATCAGCCCCTTAGCATGCAGACATCTCTCTATCTCAAGTATTCGTTTCTTCGTTCTCTTATTCATAGATTTTTTTTTTTACTTGTTTTAAGTTTTTTTAAGTTTATGCGTCTGCCTGCAGCCATAATCACGCAAGCACATACACACACATAAAAATACACGCAAACACAAACAAGGGCACAAGCATAAACATAGTATCCCTCATCATTTCTTATACTCTTTTAACGATTCTTCATCCTTAAGTGAATAAACATTCCCCATTTACAGCAACAAACCTTTCATATGATCCACAAACCTATTTTCATCCATTTAATATTCGATATTTCCCTTTTCTACAACTCAACTTACTCATTTTTTTTTGCGAACTCGATTCTTTATCACTCCACGACAACTACCTTTCACGCTTTTCGGAACCTATTTCAATCCTTTCATAACCTTATTGTTTATTTTTACTTACCAATCTTTCAAGCTACTTTACCAAACACATATTTACCAATTTAAGAAACCCATAACTTATCTTTTGAACTTCCCAACCTTTCCACTTCACCTACCCAATTCTTCAGCTACTTCACCAAACCCATCTTTACCATTTTAATAAACCCATAACTTCTCATTTGAACTCTCCATCCTTTCCATTTTCACCTACCAAATTCTTTAGCTACTTAACCAAATCCATCTTTACCATTTTAAGAAACCCATAACTAATTATCTTTTGAACTACCATCATATCCATTTTCACCATCATATCTATTTTCAACTACTCATTCCTTCAGTTACTTCACCAAACCCATCGTTCTCGTTTTAAGTAGCGGTCTATACCCTTCATTCTTTATTATCCCCTTATAAAGGGATAAACAACTCTGAAGGGGATCCATTTACTGCCAAAGGGTCAGGAATGCCCCCGAATTGCTATACTATGAAAAAAGTACTCACGAAAGAGCTTGAGAAAAGCGATCGATGCAACTAATGTCATTCCATACTGAGATTCAAAGTCCAATATGTAGGATCAGTTTTTACAATCAGAACTCTCGGTGGGTGAAGTAGGAGGGAGAAGGTGACTGAGAGCTCGATCCTTCAACCTGATCCTATACATTTTGGACCTTGAATCTCAATAGAGAATGACAAATTAGTCGCATTGATCGCTTTTCTCACGCTCTTTCGTGAGAACGTATTTGTAGTATAGAAATCCGGGGGTCATTCCTGACCCTTTGGTAGTAAATGGATCTCCTTCAGAGTTGTGTATCTCCATATAAGAGCTGGTAGCTTATCCGTAGGATCCTCTTTTTTCTCAACCGCAATGTAAATAACTATCTATATGTGACCGTGTGTGTGTATACGTGCGTACGTGCCTGTGTGTGTGCGTATGTAAATGCTAGTTAGATTGGGTTTTCAAACTTGTGTAAAGAAAATCTCCCAAATATAATACGCCTTGTCATCCTATTTTAATGTTCTGTTACCTGTTTCTTGATATTTCTCTATGTTTTAGCTGATTAAAAGTTTTGAGGTGCTTTAGGCGAGTCAGTTTGTATTGTAAAGCAATGAGTAAAAGATTGTTTGAAACCTTGATAGTGATTTATATAGCAATAAAGGAAGGCAATTTTCATACAGATGAGGATTTCACATGTTAGATCGGGTAATCTTTACATACATTATAAAGAGAAGTATAAATAAAAGTTCTGAAAATATATGTTAAAGAGATTTCTCTTTCTTTTGGCCATGAACTAATGTTAAATTTAAATTAAGAATAGAAATAAATGTTATACGAGTAAGGTTTTGGGTAGGAAATGTATGAGCTAGAGAGATGTGAGCATGTAACTGATTTTGTCAAATTGTTAAAAGACGATTGAAAAAGTACGTTGTGGGGCATAGGGTAAGAAATGTATTCGAAGGCTCAGAAATTAATTATATGCTTAATATAAAAGGAGTACTGTATTTGGTAATGCCTTTGCGAAAAATATAAGTTTAAAATAGGTGTTTAGGATACGGCTCATGAGCTTAGTCTATATACAAATATAAAGTTCACCGGTTTGTATGCTAGATAGACGACGAATTGGTTTTGACCTCACTTTAGTGCTGAAGTTAGGAGATAAATTTGGAGAATCAAAATAAATATTGAATAGTATTAAGGTGAATAATAAAAGTAAAGTTCTATGTCTTGTAGATCAGATTGATACTGGCATAGGTTTGTTCATGTCCTTAGAAATAGAAGATAGGTTAATTAAATAGATTTTAAGGGCGTACTAGGAAACTTAGAGTAAAAATGCATATAATGTCTTTGATAAGAGTTATGGAGAAGCTTTCATGAGGTAAGTGAGTATGAATAAAGTGTAAATAAAAACTTTTAACTGTATTGGGATTGTGCTTTGCAAGACAAATATATTAAATGTATGCTCATGTGTATGCGTGTGCGTGTGTATGTGTCTGATTAAGCGTTTTAGTGTTTTTTTTGTTTTAAGTCATTGAAATTCAGGGTTTTTGCGCTTTAATCATTGTAATTAAGTGTTTTTGTGTCTTGTGATTATGAATTTAATGATTTTTGTGTTTTAAACATTGAAATTAAATGCTTTTGTGTTATAAACCAGTCAAATTAACAACTTTTGTGTTTCAAACCAGTTAAATTAAATGCTTTTGTGTTTTAATGCCTTGAATTTAAATGTTCTTGTGTTTTAAGCAAAAGGAAATTAAGTTCCTTTTACTTTAAAAACTGTGAATTTAAGTGATTTTGTGTTTTTAGTCAATGAAGGTAAATGATTTTTTGTTTTAAACCAGCGAAATTGAATGTTTTTGTATTTTAAAGACAATGAAGTTAAGTGTTTTTTTGCGTTTCAAGTTGTTGAATTTGTGTTTTAAGCCAGTGAAATAAAGTACTTGTTGTGTTTAAAACCATTGAATTTAGGTGTATTTGTGTTTTACACCCTTGAATTATTGATTTAGAAAAAATAAATGAACTTTGGAAAATATAAAGAGAAATAAAATGGTAAGGGCTTAGAACATAAAACTATAGTTATGAAATCAGATTAGAAATAGAACTCATTGTTAAAAGAAAAAAAATACAAATGAGGTGCTGTTTGTACATTAATAAGTCGTAGAGAGTCAAGAGAGACTACGCTACAAGGTGAAGAATTAGGAAGACTTCAAATTAGAGACAGGAGAACAAATCGTTGCTTACGTATGCACAACAACTGCCTTTCTATGAGAATTGAGGATGGAGGCAGTAAGAAGAAACAGAAATGGGTTTGCTATCAGAACGCTCAAATACCGGAGTTTCAGTCAAGAATAAGAGGTGAGGTCTAGAAGAGAGGTGGTGCTCAACAATGTAGAAATTAGATTGAAGACTGCAAAGGTTGCAGAAATCAATGAAAAAATAGACCTAGCACCAGGACAAGCAGTCCCCAAAGTCTTGTCGACACCAACCGCATCACGGGAAGCTACCAATATATATATATATATATATATATATATATATATATATATATATATATATATATATATATATATATATATATATATATATATTATTTCAGTATTAGAGTTATGAACACTCTCTTTTTATGTATTATTTGTTAATAAACCCTAAGATTAACCAATGCACATCACTAAAATTACACTTTGTTACTACATACCAACGGAACAACAATATATCTTCAACAAGCTTTCGCTTCCTGTTAGAAGCCTCTTTCAGGTTGAAAAGATGTGGCTGCTCTGTAGAATGTTTCTCATGTCGTCCAATACTATGGTTGGTTGTTGATTAAGTTTTTGTAGTAGGGTGACTGGAGCATCATGGAGTTTTGTAATTGATCTTTTCAACTTGAAAGAGGCTTCTAACAGGAAGCGAAAGCTTGTTGAAGATATATTGTTGTTCCGTTGGTATGTAGTAACAAAGTGTAATTTTAGTGATGTGCATTGGTTAATCTTAGGGTTTATTACCATATATATATATATATATATATATATATATAATATATATATATATATATATATTATATATATATATATATATATATATATATATATATATATATATATATATAGGGTTGAGTCTGAGGCTAAAAGATTAATAAACTGTCCTCTATTTTCAAACTCTCTTGAGCCTATATCTCTACGACCTAACGTAGTAATACTATCTATTTTCTATAGGTACTACAATGGCAGATGCTCAAGAGAATTGGCCTCTCGCATTCCTCCACCATTGCGTCGCCCTCGTTGTATGAGGTGTGCCCTGCTTTCACAAGAATTTTGTGTGGATGCTGGAAACCTCAGGTTTGCCTCTTTTGGTGACTCTTTCTTTCCAGCCACCCCTTTTATGAAATAAGTTATAGTTGGATATATTAAAAAAGTTTGAGGAGGAATTCTTAGATATCTGGGACTCAGATGAGAACAGAAGATTTGGATGAGAGTGAGAAAGGTGGTATTCCATAGAGGCCAAATTGGAAAGTAAACCACGGACGTTGCTAAAGTGTACAGAGAACCCACGCCTGCGCACATCTGCCATTCTACACACACAATCACAATTATATCAGACAAACAGACAAACAAACAAGAAAACAGACAAAGAAATCGACAAGCAACAAACACAAACAAGAAAAAGTAAAAATGAAATAATATTTACATTTAAAACCCAAATTTAAAAACGGTTAAAATGATTTTAAAATCGAAAATTTAAACTTAAAATAGTCATAAACAATTTTAAGTTAAAAACTTAAATTATATTAAATTGAAATAATTTTCGTTCACAGAAATAAAACTTCCCAATAATAAAACCTACTTTAAATGAAAATTAAAAAGTTAAAACTTGAACTTATCTTTAAAAGTGCCGATCATCCACGTAGTTAATATTTAGTAACTTAAATTAATGTAAGACAATGATTGACAAGATGTACAAAAAAACACACATACACACAATACACATTTTCACTTAATTTAACACAAACACATAAGATAAAAAAGTAAATAAATAAATAATAAAGTTAAAAACCACTATGAGAGAGCACAAACACATCCGCAATCGACAAAAGCTAAACACATATATATATATATATATATATATATATATATATATATATATATATATATATATATATATATATATATATATATATATATATATATATATATATATATATATATAGCTCATCTGATAGGCAAAGGCCAAAGGACTACTATTTTCAACCGTGTTAAGAATTTCTCAGGACGAAAAAAATTGAAAGCAATCATGCCCCGATACACGACGTTTGAAAGTGCACAATTCAAAAGAAGTTAAGAAAAACTGATAAATAGATTGAGTTCCAGACTTTATCAGTAGAATATTTGTAAGATTGAGCATAGTGGTTAAATCAGGTCAGAGAGTTGGACCGAGAATGGATGAGATTGTGTAGAAAGGAGTGTTTCAAAATTCCATCTCATTGGAGTAGCTACGGCACTGAAGAGTTCAGAGGAGCAGCGTCTGTTGTAATTGCGATAGTATGAAGTGTGTCGCAATAATTCGATGGGCAGAAATAGACTTGAAGAGAGTAAGAGCAAAACAATTGCTAAGAAGAAAAAGACTATACCTTTTTGAGGAGAGCAATTTGAGTGATACAATCCCAGATATAGGAAGCCTGCTCCCTATACTGACAAACACACCCTTATAAAGTGAACAAATTTCAAAAGCACCTCAGAACATGAAACCTCTTAGAAGTTTGCATAGATAAAGAAACACCTAGAATATTTAGGACAGATGAAGGATTGAGTTGTATTTTAGAAAATGCCATTGCTGATTATTGTGTGGAATATTATGTGGAGCATAAAGAACGAAGAAAGAAGTTTTTTGTGGCTTTGAAAAAAAAGCATGTTTTCTCTGAACCAATAAGAAATCCAAGAAAGATAAGAGGGTTATCCTCCTTGCGAAATTTAATTGCTGATGGATGGGACAGACTTCAAAATGAGTAAAGAAAGGCAGAGTAATGCATAGG
This sequence comes from Armadillidium nasatum, assembly GCA_009176605.1. Taxonomy (NCBI): domain Eukaryota; kingdom Metazoa; phylum Arthropoda; class Malacostraca; order Isopoda; family Armadillidiidae; genus Armadillidium; species Armadillidium nasatum. The sequence continues at coordinate 69,467 of SEYY01001597.1, read as the reverse complement.
AGTAGATTAATAATGAAACAACAGAGTAGGAAAATAATGAAAACCAGGAAAAGAAAGATTGATAAACTAAATTCCAAAATAGAGCAAATTCTCTCATTATATCCTTTCTCTGAACTCATCATTTATGATTATTTCAATGTTTCCAATCTATAATGATATTTTTCGAGTTTTCAAGATTCAGCCGATGAATATTCCTTTCGTTTCTCAATCCAAAATGACCTTGAGCAGATGATGCAGCTCCCTATTCATTTCCTTAATTGACGCATTGCCTGTGGTTCTCAAAGCTTGTTCTTCCGAGCTTAACACTGCGAAGACTTACGGCCCTGGTTGTATCCTTCTTGTAGTTCTTAAAACTTGCGCTTCTGAGCTTGCCCCATGCCTTGGTAACTTGTTTCGTCTGTCATTCAATTTCGACCTTCTCTTCCTGGTGGAAAAGTCGGATCATTCACCTGTGCAGAATAAGGGGGACCCTTCTTATCCCTCTAACTATCGTTCTATTTTTTAAAATAATCAATAATAATAATAATAATAATAATAATAATAATAATAATAATAATAATAATAATAATAATAATAATAATAATAATAATAATAATAATAATAATAATAATAATAATAATAATAATAATAATAATAATAATAATAATAATAATAATAATAATAATTAATAAAATAACTTCATTTATATTTCCTTCCATATTGAACTGAACCTATTTTTCAAGGGATGTTTTAAATTAAAAGATATAACAAATATATTACAAATTATTGATATAAAAAATTATTTTCGCATATTTTTCAAACAGTTTTCTAGACATTTTTTAGATATTTCACTCTGTTAAAGGAAAAGACAAATTATTTTTTTTTTTTAAATTCTTTTCCTGAAAAAATATTTTTGTAATTTTTATTTATTTTTTTAAAAAAATAAAATAAAATTGATAAAAACTTTAGTGTTTAATTAAAATAAAAACATTTGTAAGACTAAAACTCATCAAAGCAAACATATATAATCATATATATATATATATATATATATATATATATATATATATATATATATATATATATATATATATATATATATATATATATATATATATATATATATATATATATATATATATATATATATATATATATATATATATATATATATATATATATATATATATATATATATATATATATATATATATATATATATATATATATATATATATATATATATATATATATATATATATATATATATATATATATATATATATATATATATATATACTAATGTTTTGAAATGTAAAAACTGTGTTAATAATGTGTAAGTGAAACTTACCAAATTGTAAATGAGAGAGTGATTATCAGAAGCCTTTTTATCAATTAAAAGAAAGAAAGCCATTTTTGAGGTTTTGTGAGAGTATAAAACAACTTTGGTCCAGTGATTCAAAGGCAAATTTTCTTTAGAGTTTTCTGAAAAAAAAAAAAAAAAAAAATCAGTCACATTTTAAAAAATGAATAATAAAGTCACGACATATTTTCTTTCCTTACTAAGATATATATATTATATATATATATATATATATATATATATATATATATATATATATATATATATATATATATATATATATATATATATATATATATATATATATATATATATATATATATATTTATGAGCGTGTGTGTATGAGAGAAAGAGGGGGAGAGTATCAGAAAAGAAACTCTTTTTCTACTTTGCAATGATTTTCTCCAATATTTTCACATTAAAACTCGTAATCGCTTTCAAAGAAAATAAATGCTTGTAAGACAGAATGGCTTTCAAATTTTATTTCTAAATATTTTTTAAAATATTTTAGATATATATATATATATATATATATATATATATATATATATATATATATATATATATATATATATATATATATATATATATATATATATATATATATATATATATATATATATATATATATATATATATATATATATATATATATATATATATATATATATATATATATATATATATATATATATTATATACTAATTTTTGTTCTTCTTACCTTCTTCGCAACAGGCATAATGGTTAGAAGATTCTTCATTTTCTGAGATGTCGCTTTTTGGTGAGTCCATTCTCGTTGCTTCTGCGAACATTCTATTTCCGTTTTCTTTGCTATCTAAAAATGAACTTAGTTCCAAAACGCTAATTTCAGATTCTTCACTTCTAGATGCATCTTCGTCTTCAATCAAATCAAAGAAGGAAGCCTTACATGATTTCACACTACAATGTTTTAATGAATTTTCTTTTTGATCTTTCGCTAAATTTCCATTTATTTCTCGCGAGATTTTGCTCTCATTCTCATAATAATTTTGAGGTCTGTTTATTTTCTCAGGAGCAAATTGCAAGTTTAATTTATTTTTCGTATTTTTAATATTAATTTCCTTTTTATTTGTTTCTTCTATAAACCTCTTTCCATCGTAATTTATATTTTCCTTATTGAGCTGAAAATTCTTGTCCAAGTTTTTGTGCGAAATAGAATCATTCTTGCAAGCGTAGTCTTTTCTTTTCAATAAAGGAGCAGAAAAATTTAGTCCTTTATGAATGCCGTTAGAATTATTTTGGCTTCCATTTTTAGTTATATTGTTCAACATATTTGAAGGTATCTTCCTTGGTGTGTTATTTGAAGATATCCCTGGTTTGTGACGTTTGGCTGTTAGGATTTTATAACGAAGGTCAGGAGAATCTCTTCCAACATCAGGAAGCATTGTTGACACTCGAATTTTGCGAGGTGACCCGGGAAGACTTTTTGATGGTCTCGACTCGCTTAAAAGATCATTATTGCGGTTTAATTTTGCGCATAACAATAATGGATCCAACGGTTTGGCTGGAGAACCCGATATAATATTTTCTTCAACATTTTTAAATGAAGAATCATTTAATGGAGGGATGGATGAAGGGTACGAGTGGAGGGACTGATTCTGGAGGGCTGAGCGAATGGAGAAAAGATCCTTCGATTGAACTTCGTTACGAATACTCTTGCGACCTTTTCTACTGAATATCTGCAATCGTGCATATATATATATATATATATATATATATATATATATATATATATATATATATATAATATATATATATATATATATATATATATATATATATATATATATATATATATATATATATATATATATATATATATATATACATAAATTGGAATTTTTTTAAATTTCCGTATTTAAATATTTACTATTATAAAAATGTTAACTTAATTTACAAAACGTATAAAACATTTCTTATTTCAATTTTGCTGAACTTATCTTAATAATAATAAATCTTAATCTAATCTCTTGACCTACAACTGTACACGTTGTTCAGAGTTCCAGAAAGTTTGTGTTAGATCGGAAAAGTGACAAGCATTTTTTTTTTAGCTTTTTTTTTTTTTTTTTTTTTTTTTTTGTCGCTTGGCCTACATGGGCAAGTTTTTATTAAGAGTGCCGGAAAACCTTGTCTTAAAATTCATTTTAAACAGTTTTGTAAATATGTTTCCTTATCAAAAAGTTTTGATCCAAAATATTCTAAAAATAATTTAAATTTTTATTTTTAAAAAAAAGTTTTATCGATAGTATTTGAGGTGTAAATCCTTCAAATAATATTTTAGATTTGGTCTTTCAGCAATGTCCTTGAGAGTTTGGCTAGATCGGTCAAGTGACATGACCTTGGCATTGAAAAAATAAAGATCTGTGGATGTCTGAAACTATTGTACTACAGAAATTTTACAATAATACAAAAATACGTATCTTGCCCCATTATGAATATTTTACGAATATGATGGTGGTACTTTTAAGATTAAAATCATATTTCAAAAGTAAAAGAAGTCCGAACTTCAAGGTTTAAAATTTATTTCAAGGTAGTGCTTTCAATGTAGTTGAAAATTGGTCACATTTGAGAAACGTCTTTCTCTTAGGTCGAGAGACCAGATCAGCTGCAGTGGGTTTTGGTTTTAAAACTTAATTCTTTTTTATTTCTGCGTTCACTTCTATATATATATATATATATATATATATATATATATATATATATATATATATATATATATATATATATATATATATATATATATATATATATATATATATATATATATATCCTTTGGTGGCTAGAGGCCTACCAATAACTACCAAAGTTGGGAAATTTTTCGGACGGGTCAAATTGAAAACCAACATACCCCGATACACAGCATTTGAAAGTGTGCACGTTAAATAAAGGAAGTTGGGAAAATTGATAAAGGTAATGAGTTTCAGATTTTACAAGCGGAGTTCGTGTAAGTCTAAACATAGAGATTAATTAAGTCTAGTGTCAGAGAATTGGAAAGAAAAAGGATGAGTCTGTGTAGAAATGAGTCATCTTTTTTCCCTACTTCTGACTCTTGGTCTTCCGCTCTTCGGGGTTTCGGTGAGTCTTTCGCTGTGACACTCGACTAAGGTGACCATATTTTCTGACCAAAAATCGGGACGCTTCTGAACATTGCCCCTCCCAAACACCCTTCTTGTAAAGGTTTTAAGGAATGTATAAAGAAGGGTGATTTTTAATATAAAGAAGAAATACGATTGTTGTTTTCAAAAACAAGTCATATATTTTAATAGTTATGGACATTCTACAAAAAAAAAAAAAAAAAAAAAAAAAAAAAAAAAATCTTTGCTATCTAGTTTAAACAAAAGTTGGATAAAATACTATTATCCATCTATATTTACCCTCTAAAAAAATTGGGACACGGCTTAAAAAATAGGGACGGATGGTCACCTTACACTAGACATATCGAAAACCTTTGATTTCAAAATTTCCCTGTTTCGGAATCTATCCTCTCTGCGACTTTCTTTCTGATTTTCTTTTCCGATCGTTTCTAAAGCAGCTGTTGAAGACGGCCACCGTTCTTCCTTTAAATCTATAAATAGTGATGCTCCTCAAGGATCTGTCCTATCCCAATCGCTTTTTCTAATTTTCATCAATTACCTTTTTTCTATTGCTTCGTCTCCTATCCACTCCAATGCCGATGACTCCACCCTTCATTACTCCTTTCAGTTTGAAAGATGCCCTTCCCAACAACAGCTAATAGATGCAAGAGGGATGGCCTTGGAGCAGCTGACCTCTGATCTTTCTCGTATTTCATATTGGGGCAAAGAAAACATGGCCGTTTTTAATGCCTCAAAAATACAATTCCTCCATCTTTCTATTCGACAAAATCTTTCGCACAACTATGACATCTTCTTCGAAAACACACAACTCAAACCTTTACCTGTCCTCGATATTCTCGGTATTTCTTTATTTCGTGATCTTTCTTGGGAAGATCACATTTCTTCACTTTCTAAACAAGCTTCTAAGAGGTTGGTTGTTCTGAGGCACCTTCGAGATTTTTTTACGCCACCCTAGTTGCTTGCTCTTTATAGATGTGTTGTTCGCCCCTGTATGGAGCACGCCTAACACATCTGGGGTGATTCAACACATACAGCTCTTCTAGAAAACGTGGAGTCTAGGGCTTTTCGTCTTATAAACTCTTTTGCTCTTACTAACTCTCTCCAATCTCTTTCTGCCCGTTGAATTGTTGCGTCACTCTCTCTATACTATCGCTATTACAACGAACATTGCTATTCTGGACTCTCACGTTGCATACCTCCTCCATTGAGAAGGCTCGTGCAACTCGACTTTTTACACAGTCTCATCCTTTCTCTATCCAACTCTCCGATCACAGACTTAACTCTTACATGTACTCTTCTGGTAAAGCCTGAAACTCACTGCCTTTATCTGTTTTCCAAACTTTCTTTGACTTTCACACTTTTAAACGTCGTGTATCGAGTCTCGTCGGCCATTAACGATCAGATTTCTGACTATTCTTAACTCTGGTGGGAATTGGTAGGCCTCCGACCTTTGCCCACCAGAGGAGACATATATATATATATATATATATATATATATATATATATATATATATATATATATATATATATATATATATATATATATATATATATATATATATATATATATATATATATATATATATATATATATATATATATATATATATATATATATATATATATATATATATATATATATATATATATATATATATATATATATATATATATATATATATATATATATATATATATATATATATATATATATATATATATATATATATATATATATATATATATATATATATATATATATATATATATATATATATATATATATATATATATATATATATATATATATATATATATACTCAACAGCAATTAATTAACGCTAGGAGAGTGGCCCTAGAGTAGTCAATCTCTGGTCTTTGTCGCAGAGGAAAAAGAAAATATGAGGATTTTCAGTCACCAAATCTCTGATTCTTCATCCTTCAACTCGATATAACGTTCAATGCAATTCTGACATCGCCATTCAAACTTCTGTCAGTCCTGAAGTATTCTCGCTATTTCTTTTTCTCGTAATCTTTCTTTGAAAGATTGCAATACTTCTCCTTTAAAATCAGCTTCTATGATATTTTATGTTCTAGGGCTCCTTTGAAATTTGTTAACTTTTGTTTACTTGCTTTCACTGTATAGAGTTCGTCTCACATATCTGGGATGGTCCCACTCATGATGCTCTTGAAAAGATGGAGCCTAAGTCCTTTCGTCTTACCAGTTCTCAGTTCTTTGGCTCACACTACTTCTCTCCAGTATTTTTGTGCACGTCAAATTTCTGAGTTCCTCTCCATATTATCGCTCATAACAACATTCACTGCTCTTTTGAACTCTACAGTCGCATACCTCCTTCAATGAAACAGATTAGTGAGACACGTCTTTCTACACAGTCTTTTTCATTTTTCTGTCGATTAAATTTCGAGAGGAAGTGAGGAAGGTGGAATAAAGATAGGAATTTTAACTCTTCTTTCAGGATACCTTGAAAATATGAACAATTATATATATATATATATATATATATATATATATATATATATATATATATATATATATATATATATATATATATATATATATATATATATATATATATATATATATATATATATATATATATATATATATATATATATATATATATATATATATATATATATATATATATATATATATATATATATATATATATATATATATAAATATATATATAAAATCTGACTAACAGATGATTATCGCATTATCGCAGGATACATCAATTTCGGTGCTGTTCGCACCAGAAGCCGCACCACGCACCGCGCCAAACCGCACCGCACCGCACCGGGTTGCTATAATTGTGTTGCGCACCGCACCGCACCGCACCCAGCGCGTCGGCCAACCCTATATATATATATATATATATATATATATATATATATATATATATATATATATATATATATATATATATATATATATATATATATATATATATATTACAGTGTTGAAAGTCGTGCCGCACATGCCCTTCTCAACGGAGGAGTTGTGCGACGTGAGAGTACAGAAGAGCAGTGTCCGTTGTAATAGCGATAGTAAAGAAAGAGAGAGTGACGCACCAATTCGACGGGCAGAAATAGATTAGAGAGAGTTAGAAAGAACAGGAGAGTTGATTAGACGAAAAGCTGTAGACTCCACCTTCTCAATGAGAGCTGTATGAGTACAACCACCCCAGATGTGTGAAGCATACTTCATACAGGGACAAACAACACCCCTAAAGAGAGCAAGCAACTGGGGTGGCGTGAAGTAATTTTAAAGGCGCCTCAGAACACCCAACCTCTTAGAAGTTTGTTTAGAAAGTAAAATAATGTGATCTTTCCAAGAAAGATCACGAGAAAAAGATACATCGACAATATTAAGAACAGATGAAGGTTTCAGTTGTGTGTTTTCGAAGAAGATATCATAGATGCGTGGAATCTTGTGTCGAGTGGAGAGATGGGGTACTGAGTTCTTGAGACATTGAAAAAACTTGTTTTCTCTGCCCCAATTTAAAATACGTGAAAGATCAGAGGTTAGATGCTGTAAGGCTACCCTTCTCGAGTCTATTAACTGCTGTTGGGAGGGTCTTTCAAACTGAAAGGAGTAATGAAGGGTGGTGTCATCAGCATAGGAGTGGATAGTAGATGAAGTAATAGAGGAAGGTCATTAATGAAAAATAAAGCAAGTGTTGGAGATAGGACAGAATCCTGAGAGAAGAATAGTTACCGAAAGAGAGAAGTTTAGAAATCAAACCTTTGTGCCAGACTCTATCGAAGTATTTCGTATTTCGATATGTCCAACGCGACAGCAAAGGATTCACCGATATATATATATATATATATATATATATATATATATATATATATATATATATATATATATATATATATATATATATATATATATATATATATATATATATATATATATATATATATATATATATATATATATATATAATATATATATATATATATATATATATATATATATATATATATATATATATATATATATATATATATATATATATATATATATATATATATATATATATATATATATATATAAGGACCGACCGGGGCTGGAATTTTGCCGGGGCCGGGTCAAATCCGGAGCCGGAAACAGGGGCCGAGGCCGGGGCAGGGGCAGGGGAGGGGCAGGGGCAGTGGCAGGGGCAGGGGCAGTGGCAGGGGTGGCAGGGGCAGTGGCAGGGGCAGGGGCAGGGGGGGCAGGGGCAGGGGCAGGGGCAGGGGCAGGGGCAGGGGCAGGGGCAGGAGCAGGGGCAGCGGCAGGAGTTGCCTAAAATTTGTAAAGAGGTCCAAAGCACTGAAATTTTAGGTTAAGAAAATTAGAAATAGTTTTAATTGAGATTTATTTAATTATAAGGAAGGAGTAGAATAGTTAAAATTCACTTAAATTAATGATTATATACAATTTCTCAAAAAAATATCAGAAAATTACAGATTTTTTTATAATGAAAGTTTACAAAACTGCAAAAAATTTTTTTTTTCTTATTCACAAGTTATTCAGAAAGTTTACATAAGTAAGACCCTGAATTAAAGTATGAAAAAATGTAAGATATAACCTGTATATATACATATCATTGTTATTTTATTGCTGTGTATCAAATTTGTATCAATTAGCTACATTATTTCAAAATTATTATTTTGTTTATACTTTCAGTCAATATGGCTAAAAGATCAGCTTCAGCAGTATGGGAGTACTTTACAATGTTTCAGGATAGGTTCGAAATAGCTAAATGTAACATCTGCAGACAGGAAATTAGAAGAGGACTTCCGGGTGCCACAAGTAAAAAAATTTCAACCAAATCTTTATGGGGGCATCCAAAATCAAAACACAAAGATGAACATTCACTATCAGAAAAGGAGCGGTGAAAAGAAACAGAAAAGAAAAAGAAAATATTGAAAAAAAAAATCTTAATTTTCTTATATTTTTTTTTTTTTTTTTTTTAAATTTTTTTTTATTATTATTTGACTGATTGAGCTGAAATTTTCAGGGTATATGTATTTTTTCCCGAAGTTATGAGTTGATTTCGAGCATTTTTCTGAGTTTATACGTAGCGGTTTGAAAGTTAAATAACTTTCAAACAGCTCTTTATAGACTCAGAAAAACGCTCGAAATCTATAAAAATATTAATAAATTTTATAAAAAATACTTTACATTCATAATAGATGTACCATTATATATATTTTCTCTTACGTAAAATCTAACGAAAACTTTATTTTATATATCACTTTATTAATAAATATTATTATTTTTTATTTATTTATTTATTTGAGCAGAATATACATATGTTCGGTCTTTTGTTGCATTCTCCATATTGTGCCCTCAATATCCCGTAAACGACCGGAATACGCCCCTCTATGTATTCGGTGGAATTTCGTCTGGATGATCTCACCTTCCATTTGTCGAAATTTGTAAACATTGATGTGAATCACTTTATATATATATATATATATATATATATATATATATATATATATATATATATATATATATATATATATATATATATATATATATATATATATATATATATATTTACGTTATTTAGTTTGTTCGCTTGCTTGTCTGTTCGTTTGTTTGTCTGCTCGTTTGTAAGTTTCTCTGTTTGTTTGTTGTTAATCGCGATTGTGTGTGTAGAATGACGGGTGTGAGAAGGCGTGGGTTCTCTATACACTTTACCAATGTCCGTACCTTACGTTCTAATTTAGAATCTGTGGAAAATCATTTTTCTAACTCTCATCTTAACTTTTTGCTCTTTTTCTGAGACTGACACCCAGAAATCAAAGATTCCTCCTCTAACTTGTTTAGCATATCAAACTATAACTTATTTCATAATTTCTGTTCTAAGGGTGGAGTATGTGCCTAAGTAAACACTAACACTCCGGTAACAAGTCTTGTAAATCTTGAATCTCCTAACTTCGATGTTCTGTGGCTTTAAATCTTTCTTCCTACCACTGCAATAATCTTGTGCTTCTGCTAATATTCTCCCAATGTAACAGATTTTTCCACCTTTTTTTGAGTGCCTATCTACTTCTCGCGAGACTGTTTCATCTTCATATCCAAATACTGAGATCTTCTATCTAAGAGGTTTCAATGTACACAATACTAAATGGTTAGGTTCTTCTCATACTGAACCAGGAGAAGAGGAGGCCGAATCATTCAGAATTCTCAACAATCTGGAGTAACTTATTAGAAAACTAATACACATTCTGGATAGTCAAAACCAATTCTTGAATACTCTTGGCGTATGCTTCACTACAAGTCCTTCTCTCTATAACGCTGTCTTCTCACCTATTGATATCTCTGACCACAACCTAATTTCTCTTAATTTTCATGCTTTCTCTCCAACTACTCTATCCTGCCCTTAAAGTATCTTCTGGCACTTTGATCGGGACGACTGGGGGCTTTGCGTTGCTCTACGCTAACTATCCCTAGAATGTTGTTCGTTCTACGCTAACTATCCCTAGAATGACTGCTTCCTCTTTGAAGACTCTTTGGTTTCTGCCGATAAGGTGGTGGTTGTAATCGTTGATGGGATGAGCAGGTTCACTCATTCTTCATCTAAAGCTTTCTCTCCTCAAAATTCATGGAACGATCTCGCTTGCTCTTGTGCCATTCAGGCTAGAGACATTGCGCATCGAGAGATGAAAAATTCTCTTTCTGCTATCACTCTTGATAATTTTCATTCAACACGGAATCGTTGCAGGGATATTCTTCGACACTCAAAGCAGACGTTCACCAAACGAAGGTGTGCGAGCTCCTAAATCCTCACAATGATAAATCATTCTAGCCTCTTGCCAAAAACCTCTTTAACAACTTCTGGAAATCTTCATTCCCTCCTTTTATTAGCTCTTATGTTTCTATTACTAACACTCCAACTGAAAAAGTCTAATTTCTTTGGCTTCTTGCTCTCCTTTAATTCACCCTGGACGACTCCAGAAATCCTCCTTCTATTTCTTCTCCTCTCAAATGTGATTACATTTGATCAGGTGCATGAATTTCTGAAATCTATGAGCGTTAGGAAGGCAAGCAGTCCGGATGGCATTAATCTCCGAGTTTTAAGGAAGTTCGCTTCTGAGCTGGCTCCCTCCTACGTTGAACTATTTTCTCTTGGCCCCAATACTAGTACTTTCTCTCAGTGTTGGAAGCGGACACTAGTCAAACCTATTACGAAGAAAGGTTGCCGCTTTGATCCTTCTAACTATCTCCTTATGGCTCTCACTTCTATTCTGTTAAAGATCTTTGGAACCCTTCTCAACTCTCCTCCTTGGATCATCTGGAAAATCATTCCCTTCTTTCTGGTCAGCAGTATGCTTTTCGGCGTTCGAAGACTACTGGTGATATACTTTCCTATCTCATATATATATGGTTTCTGTCCTTAGGGACCTTGAGGAGTCTTGCGTGGTGGCGTTTGAGTGGCATTTGACTGGGTATGGAATGCGTCAC
>SEYY01001597.1:0-52500 GCA_009176605.1 Armadillidium nasatum | reverse complement strand
ACTGAACTATAAGAAAAGAACATTTTAAAGTTTATGTTCGAAGCTAATACAAATCTCACAGAAATTTGGAAATATAATATCCACACCTACAAAAAAAAAACATGTACGAAGATTGCTTTTTTCACAACAACAAGACCGACTCGCGAAAAAATTAAGAATGTCATTTATGGTTCCCACAGTATTGTGGATTTCAGATATTGTGTTCAAATCATTAACTACTTGATTTAGTTTGTGTGAAGAGCAATGAAAGACCCTAAAATCATAGCCAGACATCTTAGAAGACCCATTGAAACTCAAGCCCCGCGCATTTCTCGGGATCCTGTTCTTCGCTCGTTACAAAATCGTCAACTGCTTTCGCAATAGACTTTTTGCGTCAAGCGCTTACAGTTCTACAAAGTCAATAAATTCTTATTTGATTTTATCAGTTTCTTTGTCGATATACCGCAACCCAATGAATAACTTCCTTTCTAGGAATATTAGCGGTTTCATCTGCTAGTAAGCAATACGCGCACGCTTCATTGACAATATTAACGATGATTTCCTTTATAGTAGTACCACATAAAGTAATTATCTGATCTGATTGGTATGTGGCATTTTTCTTCCCATGTTCAAAATATTTCTTCAATGATTAGTCTCCTGCATTTATTCGTAAAAGACACAGATCTTTCATCACTCCCTCCTCATGATGACTCCCCCGAAGCGATAAATCGTGCGTACCAGAAAATGTCACACGAAATTATTGAAGATAATACCTTTTCATTTTTTTCTATGTTTTTCTCAGAAAACTGGTTAATTTAAATGTCTACCTGTAAGCCCTGTAGGATCAATCTTGCCTCCTCAGCAAGTTTTATGCCACTGGGTATTTGTATGTCCCTTAGAAACCTTATGAACATCTTTATATTTAGTGAAAGGTCTTATTATTAAAGAGCCCAGGATCCCTCTGACCGAACTTTTATTTGGTGGAAATAAAATACTAAACTTTCAAAATGCTATCTATGGGAGCTTGGACTGTGCCAACCAAGATGATATGTTACCAGCCATTGATGATTGAATTTCTTCTTTAATAGGGTAGCATCTTCCAAAAAATTATAGGTCTTCATTGATAACAAACATACTTGCAAATTTTCAAGTTTTCGACAATCTTTCAGTAAACGGTTCTTTTTATCAGTCGATATCATAGATGAGTGTTCAAAGTATCTAGCAATGTAATTTTCGTGACTGTCATCCACTGAAATGCCAGATCCGAAAGCTGGCCTCATATCTTGACTCGTCTAGAAACTGTGTCTGTGTCCTTCATCATGCGAAGTATACGTCAGTATTATTATTAAAATTCGACATAACAGAAGCAAGCCAAGTCCAATCTAGATAGATCATGTAAAGGTATTCTTTCGTTATTTTAACCAAGCCGAATAGGGTCAGGTTTACAACAAGGAAAATGCTTTATACACCTTCCCTTTAATCTTACTTTTCATTAACGATCTTTTTTCTTATCTATTTTGCTTCTAGATTTGCTTCTTGTCTTCAACTTTCCGATTCTATTCTTGTCGATCTGAATAGGATTTCCCGGTGGGGTCATAGCAACCTTGTGAAATTCAACTCTTTAAAAACTCAACTTCTTTACATTTCCCTATCTAAAACACCTCCCAACTTAACTATCTTCTTTGATGGGTCTCCCGTTTCACCTGTAAATAACATTAACATTCTTGTCTAAACATAAATAATGAATTGTCTTGGAGACCTTATATCACAACGTTTGCTAAGGCTGCCTCTATGAAGGTGGGAGTAGTTTTCGGGTTGCATGAATTTTTTTTCTACCGAGAAGTTACTCCAATTATTTAAGTGTCTTATTCGCTCTTTCATGGAGTACTGTTCTCACATTTGGGGAGGTTCAGGTTCTCCACTCTTCTAGATAGGGATGAGTATAAAACTAAAAGATTAATAAACTGTTACCTACTATTAAACTCTCTTGACAGTCTTTCTTTACGGCGTGACGTGGTCGTACCATCTCTTTTCTATATGTTCTACAATGGCAGGTGCTCGAGGGAATTGGCCTCTCGCATTCCTCCACAATCGCGTCGCCCTCGTTGCAGAAGGGCTACCCTGCATTTGTACGAATTTTGTGTGGATGCTACAAATCCCAAGCTTGCCAGTTGTGGTGCCTCCTTCTTTCCAGCCACCTCTGTTCTGTGGAACTCTCTACCATCATCTATTTTTCCTTCTGTATTTAATCTTCCTCTCTTCAAACCTTCCGTCTGTTCAAACTTGAGTGATGTTCGTTAGGTTCGGGTCTGAGTGGGTTTTCTTCCTCTTCTCTATTTGCATATGCCCCCTTTTGAAAAGGACTCTGCCAGTGAGTGGTGTTGAATTGTAAATATATATATATATTATTATATATATATATATATAATATATATATATATATATATATATATATATATATATATATATATATATATATATATAATATATATATATATATATATATATGTCATTGTAGTAAGACGTGTTAAAAAGAGAAGAAACAGTTATGTTTTGGAAGGAAAATACGAAGAAAGAGAAGAAAGATGGTAATCCGAAGAGTAAAACAAACTCTCAGAAGAAACGTGATTTAGAGAAGAAGGTTATGAGTGAGAAGAAAAGCATCAACATTCAAGCCAGAATGAATTTATGAATAATAAACGTAAAAATTTTAATATAAAGTTATTTTTTTTCGAAATTAAGGTAAATATAAAAATTTAATTTAAATAAGAAAAAAAAAATTCATGTAAAGCAACAAAAGTAAAATACGATGTACTCTTTTGGAATTAATACATAGAAAATTAAATATTTGCAAATTTCAACTTGAATATTGATTATTTTGAACGTGACTCAATATGACATCAGAATCATAAAGTCTTACAACTACACTTTTCAATAAGTTGATAGGGTTGGGAAGACCTATCAACTGTTTGTCCCTTCCCATGTGCCTTCAGCATTATTTGGAGGTTGTGGCGACAGGCCTACCAAGCTGGCTATATAAAAAGACACACCACTATATATATGGGGGACAGAGCTAGCAATTAGGCACAATAATTATTGGCTACTGATTGTAACAACTTTAGGACAAGCATGGGAAACCATAGCTCCGAGAATAATGACCTTTTGAAGAGCTCTTTCAAAAACTGTTTAAAAGTTAGATGGAGAAGGCACTCGTCTCACTGAAAGGGTGAAAACCCTACCTGGGAGTTTAAATAAAACCAAAGGACTGTCACTGAAACCAATGAGCCGAAAAACATGATCTTTAAGAGCACTCTACGAGAGAGACTTAAAGTCAGATGGCGAGATATGCTGGTCCCATTAACAGGGTAAAAACCCTATCTTGGAGAATATATATATATATATATATATATATATATAAATATATATATATATATATATATATATATATATATATATATATATATATATATAATATATATATTTATATTTTTTTTTTATTTTATTTATTATATTTAATTTCTTAATATATAAAATTATATTTAATTATTAATAAATCCATTGAGGGTCGATATATCGCTTCTTATGTATGATATATTGATTATGATATCGATGTATGAGAATCGATATATGAGAGATCATTCGAGAATAAAAGCCGGTTGAAATAACAAACACGTTTGTAAATTGGTGTGAATTTGTAAATAAATTATGAAATAACTTACAGAAAAAAAAATATTTACTACGAATAAATATTTCAATACACCAAATACTATAATTAAAATATAAAAACTGAGAAGGTAAGAGAAATACTAAATTTTTTTATATACAAGACACGAAGTAAGCTCTAGGTCTCACGAACCTTAAGGTAGAAGAAAGCTAAAGAGCATTATAGGCCCTCTTCAAGAAGCCTTAATTTTTATATATATATATATATATATATATATATATATATATATATATATATATATATATATATATATATATATATATATATATATATATATATATATATATATATATATATATATATATATATATATATATATGAACCGATCGGAGCCCCGGCTAAAAATCAGGGATAACAGGGTTTGTCTGCTGGGGTTAAAATGGCAAATTATACTTAAGGGGACAGTCCAATTTCAAATTTTTTTTTTTTTTAATTTTCAGCAGATTCTCCTGAAATTTTCAGTGCATATAGTTTTTTTCCCGGTGGAAAAATCCATTTCTAGCGTTTTTCTGAGCCTTTTGGAATGACCTAAAATTTGGACTACATATTCAGAATTTCATGAGATACAAAAGCTTCTAACAAACTTTTGTTCCCAGAGTTATAGGGAAAATTTTATAAGCCAAAAACTGACCAACTATCAAAAAGGAAAAAAAAAAAAAAAAAAAAAAAAAAAAAAATTATTTTTTTAAATCCATCTTTTCGGACCAAAAAATTAAAAAGAAAAAAATACAACTATAGCATTTTTTATTTTTGGTGGGTGTATAGAAGAGGGACGGGGCTACAAATTCCTCTCTATCGATGCGATTCGTTGGTTTCGAGATATAGCCTCCGAAAAGGTCCATTTTTGACCAAATTTCAAAAATTCCCAAAGTTTGAGAGGCTAAATCTCGCTTCAACCAAATAGCCTTTAATAATGCACTAAATAAATGATGTTGCACTGTCCCCCCTCTAAACAATATCCACAGATAAAAAAATTAGTAGATAGCATTTTTTTAAAATAATTTTTTCCTCCAGAAAGCTACGATTTTTCCAAAAAAAAAATTTAAGTGCTAATAACTTTTTTTCCTACAAGTGATATAAAAAATCTTTTCCCACTAACGCACGAAATTGGGGCAAAGATTATTCAGTTAAATTTTCAGCTCATGTGGACCAGTGGTTTGACTCAGCTATTTATTTTTTTCAACTTTGGGTCCAAATAATTTCAAACCATTATAGACTCAGAAAACCGCTTGAAATCAACCCACAACATCGGGAAAAAATGAATATACCCTGAAAATTTTAGCTCAATCAGTTACATAATAAAAAAAAATTTCAAACAAAATATAAGAAAATTAAGATTTTTTCTTGTTTTTTCAATAATTTCTTTTCCTTTTCTGTTTCTTTTGACCGCTCCTTATTTGCTCGTGAATGTTCATCTTTCTGTTTTCATTTTAGATGCCCCATAAAGATTTGGTTGAAAATTTTTTACTTGTGGCACCCGGAGGTTCTCTTCTAATTTTCTGACTGCAGATGTTACATTTAGCTATATCGAGCATATCCTGAAACATATAAAGTACTCCAATACGGCAGAAGCTGATCTTTTAGCCATATTGACTGAAAGTATAAAGAAAATAATAATTTTGAAATAATGTAGCTAAATGATACAAGTTTGATACATAGCAATAAAATAACAATGATATGTATAAATATATGTTATATTGATAATTTTATATTTTACATTTTTTTCAAACTTTACCTTAGGGTCATAGCTAGATAAACCTGTTGAATCACTATTACGAATCAAAAAAACTTTGTTTTTTTTTTTTTTAATTTTTGTAATATATATATATATATATATATATATATATATATATATATATATATATATATATATATATATATATATATATATATATATATATATATATACAGAAAATTAATATCTGCTGTTGGAATCAAACCAGCAACCTTTAAGATCGTAAGTCTTGCCATTAGCCATTAGTCTAAGGCAGTTAGCACCAATAGCAAACATTAATTTTCTGTATGAAAATAGTCTGTGAGAGCTATAGCAGACTTTAAATGTATGTATATATATATATATATATATATATATATATATATATATATATATATATATATATATATATATATATAAAAACTAATTATAAAACAATATAAAATAAAAAATTAAAACGAAGGGAACAATAAATAAAAAAGAAAACAACAAGTAATAGGATAAAAGAACTACAAACGCTTAAGAAAACTAACTCTTCCCTCTCATCAGCGCAACTGAGGACAGAAGGCAGAAAACAAAAGTAAGAAGCTTCACGTCGTCAAAAGTTCAAAAAATAAAAAATTACCCAACACCGAGGATACTAAATATGGCACCTATTGAGTATGGGGAAAACCCTTTTTTAAAAATGATCTTCTAATAACCTAAAATAGCAGTGGCTATATAAAAAAAGCCTCAAGAAGTATTGAAATAATCTAGAGTTTTAATAAAACATGCTTTAATGAATCAGTTTAGATTTTTTGACTTTGATGAAAACAAAAATGCTGCATCATTCCAGTTTATTTTGTGATTATTTGTTAAATGGAGAAAAATTGCATTGCTGGTGTTGCATCTTCTTACATTTGCTTTGTGTTGTTCTACACGAGTATGCAACAATTTGATAGTTTCGCTTATTTAAAGAGTTACAAGAATTGCTTGGAATTTTATAGACATCTCCCAGCTTTTCTGTAAATGTAGTGTTATTTGTGATAAGGGTATAAGAAATTTTATCGCGTAAGCTAAAAATCAGATGGATATTCCGAAGTGAGGAGATAGTAAATTTTAAGGACGACAAGGAAAATCATTGTAAAGAACATTTACGGAAACCCCCAGTAATCCTTTTTATGAAGTGTGTAACGCGCAATTAGATGGCGCCGTCTACCGCCTACTTATAATTTAGTTAGGGCTATTTCTTTAAAGAGGAAAGATCGTAGTGAACATGTTTTTAAAAATGTGTATATATATATATATATATATATATATATATATATATATATATATATATATATATATATATATATATATATATATATATAATATATATATATTATTTATATGACTTTAATAAAAAAAAAAAAAAAATTAATTAATTTTTTTTTTTTTAAATTTTAAAATAATGATAATAAAAGTCGCCATGTAAGTGTGTGTGAATGTGCTTATTCGCATTCACACATGTTTCATCTGGAAGAGACAGGCATATTTTTCGAAAGATAAAATGGCTGTCCAGGTAATATTTTTTTCATTTTTGCCTGTTAATTCCTATACGGTAATTAAAGACAATTGTTATCTAAAATGTTTGTTGTTTCCCCTTCTTCTCCTCCTTTCTCTTCTGTTTGTTCTCCTTTTCTTTGTTATTCCTTCACCTATTCCTTTCTCTTCTCCTCCTTTTTCTTGCATGTCATTTTAAAAACTTTGTTTTATTCTTTTCTTTATCTCCTACTCCTCCTCCTTTCTCTTGTCCTTCATTTATTGTGTTCTTCCTCTTTTTTTTATTATTTTATTCCTTTGTCTTCTTTATTTATTGAATACTTCCTCCTTCCTTTATTTTGTTCATCCTCCTTTACTGTGTTCTTCCTCCTTTCTTTTTTCCTACTACTCATCCTCCTTTCTCATCAGGGAAAACTGTGGGAAAGCTTTAAATGGTTTAAGCCTGACCAGTATTGTGGAAAAGGGAGAGAAAGGGTTTAACGAAACCCTAAACACTTTTTGGTTTGTTAACCACAATGATTAGCCATCATGAACCTTCCTGACCTTTGTGTTCTTTCTTCGCCTGCTCCTCCGACTCAGAATCCAATGAAATAAACTTTAAAAACAGATTTCCCAGGAAAAATTACCACTAAAAATTGAAACCACCATTAAAGTATCCCTAAAATTTGTCATGTTACAATGTTGCAAGTTTATTGCTTTAAATATCCCCAGGTATCTTTCTGACTTTTCAATATACCTTATGTAGCCTCAGGCTCTTTCATCAGCACATGTTTCAAATTGTTGCAGATGCAATTGCATCTACAATTTTCCGTCGACATAAGTGCCCCTTACACTTATATATATATATATATATATATATATATATATATATATATATATATATATATATATATATATATATATATATATATATATATATATATATATATATATATATATATGACAAGGGCCTCAAACATAGGGTTGTTCGCTCTTGATAAATTGTAGTCAAATTATAGATCTCTTTGTTCAAAATAGATTTTAAATTCCTAAAATATTGATACTTATATGTTTTTCAAACTCAAAATTTTCACTCTTTAAAATATGCATCCTCTTCTATCAGCCAAAGAGTTTTAGTTTTTTTAAATGCGCAAATGGGAAATGACAAATTCCATACTTAGTGGATACTAAGTTCACAGAAAAACGAAGTGAAATACGAAAACACTCTAAAGGAAACAAGCTTTCCTTAAATATACATATTCGGGAAATGAACGATAGAGGTGATGCAAAGGTCACAGAAAACATCAATGTCGCAATATTATTTAACATACGAGGCATTTGGTGGTGGTTAACATAACAATCTAACTCATAGAATATGTTCAAAATTTAAAACAATGCCCGCTTAAAGATATTTGTCAATCTGTGGAAAACATAAGCATGTATTGACAATGCATTACCGAAGAGTATTAACATTCAGAATAAGGTCTATGTAAACGAGAGCTTTCAGGTGTCATAAATAATCCAAGAGTTGAGGCTGGGGGATCATGGCAGTCATGCCACGTGAGTTTTGCATCTAATCCAGCTATTGAAATATATAGCATCGAGATATTGGCGAATTGTTTTCGAAAACTGGGCTAGTGCTCCATTGTGCATGTACCATATATCGTGATAAACTTCCAGAGAGATGTCCTCGAGGAATGGCGGCAATTGACCAAGAATGAGCAGTATTTAGGAATGGAAGTTCAGGTGCTACGGTTGGTCATATGGACCGATCAGGTTGTCGCCAATTATATCAGCCCACACATTAGTTCGGAATTGGTGCTGATGGCTGCATGGGTGAATAAGGCCGGGACCGGGGTTGGAAATTTGTTGTGGCCGGGACCGGGGTTATGGCCGAGGTTGCATAAAATTTGTAAAGAGATCAAAAGCACTGAAATTTTAGGTTAAGAAAATTAGATACAATTTTGATTGAGAATAATTTAATTATATTTTAATATATATTATATATTATATACTTTATTATATATATATATATATATATATATATATATATATATATATATATATATATATATATATATATATATATATATATATATATATATATATATATATATATATATATATATATATATATATATATATATATATATATATATATATATATATATATATATATATATATATATATATATATATATATATATATATATATATATATATATATATATATATATATATATATATATATATATATATATATATATATATATATATATATATATATATATATATATATATATATATATATATATATATATATATATATATATATATATATATATATATATATATATATATATATATATATATATATATATATATATATATATATATATATATATATATATATATATATATATATATAAGGAAAGAGTAGAATCGCCAACATTAACTTGAATTAATGAATATATACAATTTTTCAGAAAAAAAATTCAGAAAATTACAATTTTTGCATAATAAAAGTTTAAAAAATGTGCAGAAAATTTAAAGAAAATATATTTTTGATTCGCAATAGTTATTCAACAGGTTTATTTAGGTAAATTGAAAAATGAAAATGAAAAATAATTAACATCAACGATAAATCTCTTGCCTTTTGGAAGGCAAATAAGAATGATCTTCTCACACTAACAACACTAGCAAGAATATATTTGTGCCCACCAGCAAGTTCCATGGCCAGTAAAAGAGAATTCAAAGTAGGGAAATCAATTCAAAAAGATAAAATCAAACTATTGCTAAAAATGAAGAAATGTTACTGTTTTTAAAAAATATAAACTAGATCAATAACATATTTCACTCCCTCAAATTCTAAAATTTATGATGTAAATGTTCAAGAAAATTCTGATAGTGAATAGTAATTCCAGTAAATGAATAGTTTCCTTATTCTTTATTGTTGCATTTATTTTTCTGCACCCAATGTATAACAAAGTAGTAATGGAATTAAAATCTTAAATTTCTTATATTTTGTTTGATTTAATCCACCATTAATAAGTATAATTCACAATTAACCAAGGCAGGTAAACCCCGGTTTTCACTAATTCCCTGGGTCAGTAAATATGGGTGGGATTTGTAGGGTCGGGGTCCCGGGCGGTCCATATGGGTGAATGCCATTGATATTGTGTGTCCAAATGTGAGTGTTGTGGAAATTCGTCCCTGGCAAATGACGCTTCATCTGAGAAGAGAATAAACGACTCTATGTGTTTTAGACGTTGATGTTGCTGGAACCATCGACAAAACTGAATGCAGTCGAGCATAATTCAGCGAGTGAGACACTGGACAGTTGACGCGTTGGTAATCATAAGGGTACAGATTCTCATCACGCAGAAAGTTCAAGATGGTCTGCTGAGACACGTAATGGCGCCTGGTAAGACTTCTAGAACTAACTCTGCGATCTCTTGGAACGTCCCGAAGAATCACGTACTCTCTCACAGTCATACATACTGCTCTGGGAAGTCCAAGGTCATGTGATGGGGTTGTTGTCTATTGGGATACGTCCGCGGATAAAATGATGCTGCCGCACGACCATTCCCATTAGCTCGTGCATAATTTAATACTATATCATCTTGATCCAACAAAGTGCAGCGTATCATTGTCACAGCCCAGATGATCCTATAATTTCGTATTCAGAATTGTCGTCCGTATGATCGCTAAGAACATTTCGGAAGGTGATATTACCTCCATGACACCATGGGCCAAGCTCTCTACAGGGCTGCAAAATTTCTCGAAGTACTATTTATGTTGCTTACCAATGCACATGCGTAATCTTGTGGTTATGGTTTCGGAATGTTAACAAATACACTGTGCCTAGTTTTCTTTAGTTGGCAGTTTTGTGACCTAACACCTCTATTGTGTATTTAGGGAATATGTTTCTCATAACTGCGCTTTACTATGTCACGGCGTTTGTCGGTTTATTAAAATTATTCATATATATATATATATATATATATATATATATATATATATATATATATATATATATATATATATATATATATATATATATATATATATAATGTTGAGCAAAAAGATAATATGAGTCTTTAAGCTTCATTTACTACTTAGGGAGTTATATTATATCTTATATATTTATGGTATTCAAGCTACATCATAAATAAAAAGCCAAAATCAACTTACCTTTGGTACTGACTTGTTGAGACTAATGAGATCTCCTACAGTTAAATTGAATGTATACAAGGCAACTCCTTTAGGAAGTTCAAAGGGTTTCTCTCTCTTCTGTAAAATTTCGTTGGTCTGAAAAATTGAGCTTTAATGAAACATTTTCTGAAGTTAAAAAGGAAAAAATTTAGCTTAAAGAAACAATTTTAACTTAAAAAAAAAAAAAATTTTTTTTTACCTCATTGTTTGTGTCATTCAAAGAAGATATGACGAAGTCCAAAGCTGGTTCAAGTTGTGTTGCTAATACCCTATATATATATATATATATATATATATATATATATATATATATATATATATATATATATATATATATATATATATATATAATATATATATATATATATATATATATTATATATATATGCTCTCATATCTGGGGTGGCTCAGGTTTCACCCGTCTTTTGGATTATCTATTCAAAGGCTAAAAGACTTATAAACTGTCCCGCTCTTTCTAATTCTCTTGATTCTTTATCTTTGCGACGTGATGTTGGTGCCTTGTCACTTTTCTATAGGTACTACAGTGGCAAATGCTCGAGGGAACTATCCACCCGTGTACCTCCACCTTTACGGCGTCCTCGCAGCACAAGGGGTGCAATGTCCGCGCATCAATTTTGCGTTGACATAGGCAACTCCAGGCTTGTCCGCTGTGGTGCCTCTTTCTTTCCTGCCACCTCTGTCTTGTGGAACTCTCTTCCATCTTCTGTATTTCCCTCTGCATTTAATCTCAATTTCTTTAAAGCCCGCGTCTGCGCCCACCTGAGAAATTTGCGTTAGGTGGGTACTGTAGGGGTGGTTTTTATTTTCTGGATTTTGTACTCTATTTACTTTCATTTTTATTCTTTTAACACCCCCTCTTTGAATAGGGCTTTGCCCGTGAGTGGTGGTGATGTGTAAAAAATAAATATATATATATATATATATATATATATATATATATATATATATATATATATATATATATATATATATATATATATATATATATATATATATATATATATATCGCTTCTCCGGAGGAACATTGGCGCAAGTGCAAATTTTTTTTCCAATAAATACAATAGTACGTAAAACATCATTTCATCCGGTGCAACAACGATATGATTGTAATACCTACTCTTGACAGCTAGAAAGCAGTTAACTTCAAATTACGCGTTTTCAATTACATGTTCAGAAGAACTACGACGTAACTGTCAGTTTTGTTTCAGTTTTTAAGTATGACTCATAGTTCTTATTTCTAAAACGACGTAAGTGCTATCTCTTAACGGTTGTGACAAATTTTTTATTTGATCCCAGTGGGACAACATATATATATATATATTTTTTTTTTTGAACAATCAAACTTTATGTTCTTTCTCTACATTTTCTGAAAATTTGATCAACTTCGGTCAAGAAACAAAAAGGTTATAAAAAAAAACAGTGAAAGTGCCAAATTGGACTGAAAAGTATACCTCACTGTTTTTCTTATAACATTTTTGTTTCTTGACTGAAGTGACAATTGCATCATTGTTCATCTCAAGTAAACCACAATTTTTCATCACTGATCAGTGGAACAATGCCGTGAGTATATATTCCGTCATTGTTGACTTCAAATTTTCGTTATTTTTTGGATGTAACTGTTCTTTCTGTCATTGTTCACTCAATATTTTTTTGCGTTTTTTCCGATTCATAATGTTATGTCAACATTGTATACTTTGTTTTTATCCAATAATATAGACAACTACAAAATGGACCGAACAAAAGTAATATTACGCCTTGCTATTCAAAGTGCTGAACTTGCGAAAAACAGAAAAAAACGTGTTATCGAGTCCTGTAATGGTAGAACCATTACAGATTTGCTATACACAGTATTATCGAAAATTCTATGAAGGGGATCAAGGCATTTTTATTTGCTTTATGTCAATTATTATATTCTCGAATAAAATTTTTACTATTTAAAGTATAAAAAAAAAAATTTTGTAATCTCTCCATTATTGGGCGAAATACGAATTTTCGAATTCTTGTCCAATTTTTGTAACTTTTATTGACTCGGAGATACCCCTTCACTTTTTCTTTTTTAACTTTTTTTCTTTACCGAACTTATTCAAATTTTTAGGAACTTTAGAAGAAAGGTATAATGAAACATTTTAGATATATTTCCCTAAACACACGTTGTGAGATATAATTTTAAAAAATATTTTTTGAAAATTTTGAGATTTTTTGTCATAATTCAAAACATTATAAAAATATTTCAGGAATAGATATCAAAAATATGAACAATCAAACTTTATGTTCTTTCTCTACATTTTCTGAAAATTTGATCAACTTCGGTCAAGAAACAAAAAGGTTATAAAAAAAAACAGTGAAGGTGCCAAATTGGACTGAAAAGTATACCTCACTGTTTTTCTTATAACATTTTTGTTTCTTGACTGAAGTTGATAAAATTTTCAGAAAATGTAGAGAAAGAACATAACTAAAGTTTGACTGTTCATTTTTGATATCTATTCCTGAAAAAAAATTTATAATGTTTTGCCATTATGGCAAAAACAAATTCAAAATTTTAAATGTTTTTATTTTTTTTATTTTTATTTTTTTTTTTTTACATTTTACCTCGCAATGTGTGTTTAGGGAAATATATCTAAAATGTCTCATTATACCCTTCTTCTAGAGTTCCGGAAAATTTGAACAAATTCGGTCAAGAAAATAAAAGTTATAAAGGAAAAAGTGAAGGGGTATGTATCTCCGAATCTATATTGGAGATTACAAATTCATTTTTTGCACTTGTATAGTTAAAATTTCATTTCAGAATATAATTATTGACAAAAAAAAGATAAAAATATCCTAACCTCCTGTAGAGGGCTAAAAAATCAAGACCTATATACGTATCTGATCAATTGGTGACTATTATTAGGAATTCAAAAAAAATTGAAAATCGTTTGGTAGTAAAAGAAAAGAGCTACAACGGTTTTATCGACTTGAAATTGTTGACCAATGAAATTCGCTTTAATAGTCAGAAAGACACATAAGGTGGACAAATTACATTATCAGATATTAATATGATAAGATTGGTGAAGGGCAGCGAAGTTTACTTCTACAAGAGTAGCTACAAACAGATGAACTGGGATGAGGCTCACAGTAAAGCAACTGAAACTAGACGTTCTGGAGTGAAAAATTTAAATAGTATTATCACAAAATTCGCATACAAATAAAAAATCCCTATAGCTGAAAAAAAAAGATTTACAGAGTTTACTGACATCTAACGTAATTCCAAAATACTAACGAACTGTTTTTCAAAGATTTGTTTTGATTTTAGTTTGTAAATAGGAATAATAAATATTTAGATTTTAAATCATTCGTTAGATTTATTTTCCCAGAAATCTTAATTAATACTATTCGTGAATATGAATGTCATAAATATTGGCATTTTCTAGAGGAACAATGACACAATTGGAAGGTTCTTAATTTTTATTGGCTGTAGAATTTTAGTTTTTTCTTAGAAACAAAAACAAATAAGCCCATCTAAAAGTAGAATAAATTTGCCATTTAAAATTGCCCATTCATTATTTCTAGGTTATTCCTTATTGTCTAAATAACTCAAACTACGCAAATGAAATATTAAACTGCGATTTTTGAAGAACTGTTTAATCTTCACTTGCATCAATGTTCTTCCAGAGAAGTGATATATATATATATATATATATATATATATATATATATATATATATATATATATATATATATATATATATATATATATATATATATATATATATATATATTCTAAAGAAAAAGTATGTTCAATAAATGAAATGTATATATAAATGATGGATGAGTTATGACGAGTGTTGGTGAGAACTCGGTCTTTATAAGGAGGGAACAACGGAATATGCAGAGAAAACAGGATAAAGAAGATTTAATATATGAAGAAAGAAGGATTTCGCTATTTTTCGATGTTAAGTATGTCAGCTCTAATAAGCTTTAATATATAAGTCCATACGGATGAAAGAAAATAATAATAATAATAATAATAATAATAATAATAATAATAATAATAATAATAATAATAATAATAATAATAATAATAATAATAATAATAATAATAATAATAATAATAATAATAATAATAATAATAATAATAATAATAAAAATAATAATAGTAATAATGATAATAATAATAATAATTATAATAATAATAAGTCCTTGAGAAAGAAGAGATACTAGGTTTATTCGTCTTGACCATGTTAAATGCATATTTCCATTCATATTGAATGTTAAATATTATAGTAAAAAAAAATGTAAATATACATTCACCTAAAAATGCTTTAAAAAAATATACTTTTCAAAGATTTTATTTCTTTTTTTAAATAAAACAAATTTTTTTTTGAAAAAAAATTAATAAAATAAAAATTTTTCGATGCTCTAAACAGTGTAAGATACTTTATAAAAAGAGACAAAAGTTAAGAAAATAGATGTGGTGTGGGAATTATAAAGTTTTTACGAATAAGTTATATTTAATGTCAGTTCCACTCGATAGTGAATGAATAAGTTATATATAGCTTCGGTATTGATAATTTGGCATATATGTAAAGCAGATTTGAGAAATTTTTGGCTTCTTATGCTTGATATGGATAGAAACCAAAGTATGAGTGTTTGTATTGTTGATATATTGGTGTCTTAAGCATGCTAAGAAATGTTAAAGTTGTATCGGTATATACCTTGAATGATGTGAATACGGTGATGTTTCGTAAAGATATCTCTAGGGCACTTTTCAATCTTAGTACCCTATATATAACCCATGAATACCCTAAATTTCTTATAACAACAGGGAAATGTTGTCATGAAAAGCAAATAGGAATATTTCAGCCTTTGATTTGGATATTCTTCACAGGAAATATCCAGAATGTGCTAAGATACTACTCAGTTGTAGTAAGTAATTGAATGAGATATAGGGAGTTGTAGAGAGAAATAACCGGACACTGTATAAATGAGTTTGATAGAATATGTATTTTAGTCTATATTATTGAGCTTCCTTGAGGAAAACGGTAAGGAAATAAAGTAAAGAAGACTTAATGAAGGAAGAAAGATGGATTTTGGTATCTTTGATGTCAAGTATGTTGGCTTGATCGAAATGAAATGAACGCTTATATATAAGTCCATGAAGACACTATAAAGAGGAAGATCTGATGATAGGATTGACAAGAGACAGAAAATAAAAAAGATAAATAATTGGTGAAAGCTGAACAAACAAATAAGACTAGCTAATAGGGCACTAGCCAGAATATTGCCTCTTGATTGTGACATCACAGAGTTAAATAGATTATACTATGCAACAGGGAGAGCAATAGCAGATAGGATGGACACTGGTGTAATTAAAGAGACAAAAAGAAAAGGAAAGACAAGGAAACTCCCTTGGAAGTTCAGACTAGAGAAAGAAATATTAAAATTAAGAGGAGAAATATCAATATTAACAGCCTACCAAAAAAACGAATTAAGATCGGAAATTACCAAAAGACAAGCACAGAATATGGTTAGAAGAGAAAGGGTAAATCAAGGTAACAAAATAACACATGCCATTGCGTGAAGAAAGCTAAATCTGGCAGCAAAAAGTAAAAGACTCAGAAGATATGTAAAGAATGAAAAAGAGAAAAGTCAAATTAGAATATTTAAACAAGATTCGGGAAGGTTGTATAGAGAATTTAGAGGGGATAATATTACAGTCAAAGAGCCACCAAAAAGGAAGAAGTGGAGCGATTCTGGAAAAATATTTATGAAAATAATATACCACATAATAACCAAGCACGTTGGAAAAACGAAATTGTTAACAGCAAATTAATACACAACATAAATAGAATGAATATTACAGAAATAGATCAGAGGGAAGTGGGACAGGTAATAAGAAATTTTGGCAACTGGAAAACTCCAGGACCAAACAAAGTCCATAACGTGTGGATTAAGAAAATTACGATTCTTATACAACCGCTTACGAGATGCCTAAATAGATTGTTGGAAGGGGAAGAAGCCTTGCCAGAATGGCTAACAACTGGAGATACCATCCTGATCCCAAAATCAAATGAAACAAAAAATGCATCAAAATATAGACCAATAACATGCTTACCTACAATTTACAAAACATTGACTGCAATACTTTCAAATAGACTATATGAACATGTTGACACCAACAATATAATAAATGAAGAACAAAAAGGCTGCATAAGAAACACGTGTGGAACAAAAGATCAATTATTAATTAATAAAATGGTACCTGAAAATAATAGACAAAAACAAAAACACCTCAATATGGCGTGGATTGACAATCAAAAAGCTTATGATAGCGTCCCTCACATTTGGATAAAGGAAGTCTTGAATATGTAAGGTAAATCCTACTATTGTGGACTTCATAACTAAAGGAATGGAACAATGGAAAGTTAACTTAAGACTAAGGCATGAGAAGTGATGCATGGAAATAAAAAACATCAAAATAAAAAGAGGCATCTTTCAAGGGGACTCTCTGTCACCATTATTGTTTATTCTTGCTATTAACCCCTTAAGTAACCTTATTAAAAATTTAGAAAATGGATACAGAATTAATGCTAGAAATGAAAAGAAAGCAAAAATAATATCCCATCTCTTTTATATGGAAAGACCTAAAATTTTATGCATCTAACAGAGAGGAAACCACCAGACAAATTGCAATAGTCAAACAGTTCTCAGATGACATAAATTTGCAGTTTAGGTTGGATAAATGTACCTTTATCACACTTAGGAAGGGTAGGATCTGAAAACATCATAATGGACCAAAAAACTATAAGTCAGCTAAATCAGGAAAGCACATACAAATACTTTGGGATTGAAGAATCAGAAAAAGTAGAGCATAAAAAAAATGAAAGAAAAATTAAAAAATGAATAAAATTAATATTGAAATCAGAATTAAAGGCCAAAAACAAAATTGAAGCAATAAGAACATTTGCCGTACCTGTCATCTTATATAGTTGTTTGATTATTGATTGGTATCAAGAAGACCTGAACCAACTGGATGTTTCAACTAGAAAAATGTTAAATGCACACAAAATGCTGTACAAAGGACAAATATTGTCAAGATTATACACAGAACGAGCAGAGGGTGGAATGGGAATGATAGAATTAGAACAAGTATATAAGAAGGAAATTATAGGAATAGGAGAATATCTGGAAGGTGCAACAGGAAAGTTTATACAATGGGTATGTTTGCACGAAATAAATAAACCAGACACTACAACAATTATAAAAAGAAGAGAGATTATTTGCATTCTCACAACATAACAACCAATCAGGTCCAAGGATGAGAGGAAAAAATACTAAAGTTCAAAATGGAATATCTAAAAGATAGATATGGGCAAGAAAGGAAACAAAAACACTTGAATCAGTGGAAGAATCAAGCAATGGCAAAGAAATATAGAGAACTGTTGGAAGAAATATATATATATATATATATATATATATATATATATATATATATATATATATATATATATATATATATATATATATATATATATATATATATATATATATATATATAGATAGACAGATAGATAAAGAAAAATCAGTTGAGATATTTAGTAAAGGTGAACTGAATGCAGAGGATGAAAGGATGATAATGGTTGCCCAAGACCTAACACTAAGAACAAAGTGGTTCAGAAAACATATTGAGGGAGAAAACATCAGTGACAAATGTCGAGTTTGTGACCAAGACACAGAATCTGTCCCTCACATCCTAGCTGGATGTCAGACCTTATTAAACCGACATCTGTATACAGAAAGGCATAACACCATTTGCAAGCTCATCCACTTTAAATTGTGCCAAAAATATCATATTAGAACAGAATCAACCAGCTACTGGAAACATAATCCCCCAGAAATAGAAGGAAATGAAGAAGTCCTGTTATTGTATGACTGTACAATACCAACAGATGTACATGTCACCCACAATAGACCGGATATAGTTGTCAAAGACAAAAGGGAACAAAGATGTTATTTAATAGAGGTAGGAGTCACTAATGACAACAACTTCGTGGCATACGAGAGAGAAAAAGAAATTAAATATCAACGGCTTATGATCAAGGTTTGATCACGGACATTAACTTTATCAACCGCTTACTAATGGGAGAAATTTAAAAAAAAATTTTTAAAAAAATTATAATAATAATAATAATAATAATAATAATAATAATAATAATAATAATAATAATAATAATAATAATAATAATAATAATAATAATAATAATAATACCAAGAAAGATTGTTTTAAGATGTGAGATGGTGGGGTCGTTGATTCTGAACACTAGGGATGTTTCCCTTCGTCAATATCAAGAGAAAAATTATAAGATATGACGATATACATATTTTAATTAAAAGTATGCTGAGAAAATAGAATGTTCATATAAATGACGGGTGGAATATGGCGATTGCCTTTGAGGACATTTTCTTTATCAGGAAGTGTCAGCGGAATATGCAACGAAAACAGGATAAAATTGATTTAACATACGAAGGAAGCTGGAGTTTTTTATTTTTTGGTATAAGTATGTCGGCTCTTGATATGGATTGGGTGTAATGAACAATAATATGAAAGTTCATTGGGCGAAAATTACTAATAACAATAATAATAATAATAATAATAATAATAATAATAATAATAATAATAATAATAATAATAATAATAATAATAGTAATAATAACGATGATGAAAGATAATAATAATAATAATAATAATAATAATAATAATAATAATAATAATAATAATAATAATAATAATAATAATAATAATAATAATAATAATAATAATAATAATAATATAATAATAATAATAATAATAATAATAATAATAATAATAATAATAATAATAATAATAATAATAATAATAATAATAATAATAATAATAATAATAATAATAATAATAATAATAATAATAATAATAATAATAATAATAATAATAATAATAATAATAATAATAATAATAATAATAATGATGCTGCTGCTATTTTTATTCGATACAATGGAGCAGTCGACCACCCTTCGTTTCAGTAAGGGATCGTATATATATATATATATATATATATATATATATATATATATATATATATATATATATATATATATATATATATATATATATATATATATATATATATATATATATATATATATATATCCAGAGAACACGAAAAAATGTCTCCTGATTCCTAATCCATTTAGAAAAGAACAAAGGAGTCTCCGATCCCCTAAAAAATACCCTTTAGGAAGAATCAGAGGAGGGCTCCGACACCTCTCCATAATAAAGGAAGCCCCGATTTCTCATTCCTTTAAAAGGAGAAAAAGGTTAAAAATACTCAAAACAGGCCTGGAAAGTTTAAAATCAATTGTGGTGCTGGATATTTCACCAACCTCCTTTAGGGGTGGGGGGAGTAATGGGTAAGAGAAAAGGTATTATTGACAGAGCTTATCAGGAAGGAGTCTGTAAAAGTGGGGTGATGTCACTTCGTCTCCAACGCCTAAGGGGTTTTGTGTTTGGTAGAAGGAAGGGTAGGGAGAGGGTATTTATCGCTCCGAGTAAGGTTAAACCATCAAAAAGGAGTCAAGAAAGTGGCTGAGAAAAGTAGGGATCTGTGGCTGCGCCACCAGCCCCTAAGGGAAGGAGTAGAATGAGGTAGAGAGGTGAGGGATGGAGAGGGTATATATGACTCCAGGCGGGTTGAGTCTCAAAATAGGGTACAGGAAAGGGTATGAGAAAAAATTGGGTGCTGTGGCTACACCATCATCTTCTAAAGGTGGGGAATACCTCTTAAAATCACTCATGAAAGACCATGTATAGGTATGGAGGTTAGGAAAAGAGTATTAGGAAAAAAAGAGGTTAGGAAAGAGTATGAGAAAAAAGTGGGGTGATGTGGCTGCACCACCAACCCTAAAGCTGGAGGATATACCTTTAATGCTGTACCTCCTCCTCAAAAGAACTCTGGAAAGACCGTGGGTAAGTATGAATCATTCAAAAAGGGACCAGGAAAGAGCATGGAAAAATAGGGTGCTGTGGCTAAGTCCACAGCTTCTCTAAAGGGGGTACCCACCTCTTTAACAAGGGAGCAAAACCCTCCAAGGGGCCTTGAACATTCCCTTAGAGGGTAGAAAAGAGTATGGACCCACGGTAAATAACCTCACGAAAGAAAGTAAGGTAGGACAAGTTGCCAGATTTAGCTACTACTTGAAAGAATCTGGCACGTCCGGAGTAGCCGCTTATACTATATATATATATATATATATATATATATATATATATATATATATATATATATATATATATATATATATATATATATATATGAGAAGGGCCTTGGTGCCGTCTTAAATGATGTAAAAGTACTCCAAACTGTGCACACTCTGGAGAATGCTATATTAGCATATCCAAAGAATACTTTCGACAGTATATTCTTGGTTAGTTGACAATCTGCTTAAATGAACTAGTCCCATATAAATATACTGTAAAATGTTCCCTTATAAATATTAAAATTCGATGGATCTCTACTTGATTATATTATAAAGCTATTGAGGAGTTTTGCAGATTAGTCAATGCAGGGATATTTTCTCCCTCACATTTACCTTGAAGATTCCCAGTGTCAGTTCTGCCGAAACTTTCAGATGAAGTTCGAGTTGTGGCCAATCAAAGTCGATTCAGCAAAGTAATTGCTCGAGACAACTACAGCTTCCAAAATTTAAAATACTTTCAAAATTTACTCCATCGGTGAAAGATCTTTTTTATTCTGGATATCAAGAGAGCCTTCATAATCTGAAGGTTATCCAGACTGTAAAGTTTTTTACGAAAACACCCTATATGAAAGCTTCTCCTATAATAGTTTAGTCAAAGGGTTTAATTCCAGTTCCAGTAAAATTTCCTAATCTCTATTTAAATTGAGGGTACTCTTATTTTACCCTAACTCACGCTGAGCATTTGATGGATCTACAAAAGGTATTGGACTTGCTGAAACCTTTTAATTTGAGGCACGGTGCCAAAGAATGCCAAATTAGTCAATCCTGGATTATGTTTCTTGGTATTGGTTTTAGGGTTCTATACTTTATAAAGAGTAAACCTAGTCCTTTTTACAATATTTCAAATTCCAGGACGATAAAAGAGCTGGGTACGTTGTTTCTCCTCTTCTTTCTTTTCTCATATCGCACTATTCTCTCAACTTAGAATCCTAAAGCAGTGCAAGCTTTTAAATATGGTCAAATTGTCACTGAAAATGCTTTACATTTGACTTTCCCACTAAAAATACAAAGTAATTCATTTTCTTAGTCAGAGAGTCTTGGCTGGAGTTATAGTCACTGAGAAGAATGGAAGAACGGAATAGCTTGGTTTTAACAATTATCAATTGATTTCAACTGAAACTGGTAAAGTATGCTTATTAAACAACTCAGGGTTATCAAGATTGCCGAAAATTGAAATCTTGCTCTTGAATTTAATTAAACTATTTGGACTCCTTATCAAGTATCGGAGGAGCAAAACTATGCAAATTCGAGAAGGTAGAGTTAAAATCTCAAATCATATCTAGTGAAAATCACAAAATTTTTAAGCTAAAAATTTAGTTAAATCAATTACTTTTAATTTATTTAGGCTTATTTTCAAGAGGTATTTCATTTTCAGATAACTGCATAATTAAACTAGTTAAATTACAGATGTTTGCAATACCTAAAACATTCAGATACTAACAATATATATATATATATATATATATATATATATATATATATATATATATATATATATATATATATATATATATATATATATATATATATATATATATATATATAGGAACCTGTTTTCAAAAAATATTGAACCGGCAAGAACTCCAGAATGTTGCTGACAAACTTCAAAAAGTTGATTTGCTTTTAAAAAAGCCAAACCTCCACTCTGGAATGATATATATATATATATATATATATATATATATATATATATATATATATATATATATATATATATATATATATATATATATATATAGTAAGGGAAGAACATTGTGGGGTGCCAGTACCCCATGAGGGGAGTGCCAGTGCCACCTGAGGGAAACTCACGTACGTTCCTGAGGGTAATTTTGGGGGTGAGGGGAAAGTGAGGGAAAATTTATTGAGTGAGGGGAAACCACGTACCTTCTTGAGGTGTTTTTTAATCCGATAATCCGATTATCTTTGATTTAATCTTGTTAATCCCTTAAGCCCCTCTCCTTTTTGCCACTTAACCCTTTGATGTTACCGCCATGAATGTGGGTGGGTTTATTTTCCTTTGATGTTGCCGTTTCGGCACGTGCCTCACGTTCTAGCCTGAGGGTATTTTCTGGCTTTCTTTTAGCTTGTTTCTAGCACTTTACCCTCTTGCTAGAGATCTTTCTAGCTCATGGCACGTGAGGGGAGTGCCATCTGTGAGTGAGGGAAGATGACGTCATAGTTCTTCTAGCTCTTGGCACTCATGCTTAGACACCTTTCTAACCCAAGTCAATGTTTGTTAGAAGTAATATACATGAATTTTGCTTTCATATGTCAAGTATATCAGTGTATGTAATGTTAAAATTTTAAATTAACTGGTATAAGTTGGTTACAATTGTTGTATATGCGTACAAATGTTAATGTGTTTGGGTGTATGTGAGCATTACTGAGTCCCTACTACATGCATTAGCGACGAAGTAGAAAAAAAATTCAAAGTCCTATGAATGGGAGCTGGTTTCACGAATGCGGACAGCATGGTGATGTAGTTATGTGGGTTTGTATGTACATGTGTATGTGTTCATGTGAGATAAAAAAAAACAAAATAAAAGGAAAAATTAATTATTTAAGAATAAAAAAAAGAGAAAAAAGAAATAAAATAGAAATGAAAAGAAATAAAAAAGAAAAAATAAAAGAAAAAAAAAGAAAAAAAGAGAAATAAAAAGAAAAAATAGAAATAAAAATAAAAAGAGAAAAGAAAAAATAGTAAAAAACAGAGATATTTGTTTAAGTTAAATAAATTTTTTTTTTAAATATCAAGTCAGGTCTAGAATGCAGATAAAGAAGAAGTATGACGTCATAATATTTTAAATTCGTATTTGAAAGTGTTCAAATGACACGTGATGATGACGTCATGAATGTTTATGCATACGTTTGCGCGCCTCATTGTGATATTCCGTGTGAGGATTCAAAGTTATAAGAAGAAAATTTGTAGTCATAGTTTCATGAATGTCTATACCATGACGTGTCACAAGGGAAGGTGTGTGTGTGTGCACGCCTGTACCCCTATAGATTCTCTTTGAAAAAGAAAAAAAAAATTTTTGAAGAAAAAAATCTACGGAAATAAAAACCACTTGATCAAAAAATGACGGATACCACGATGGAAGATACCAAGATGGCCTAGCAAGAATGTCTCATGCTAGAGGGTGTTAGGAAAAAACTAAATTGACGTCACAAGGAAAAGTGTGTGTATGTTATTGAGTTTGTGTCTGCGTATGATGTTTTGGTATTGTAATGAATATACTTTAATGTATTACATTTTTAAAAATAAGAAAATATGAATTATTTTAGTTATAGCTTTGTAAAGAAAACGGGATTAGAATATATTAAATTAATATGGAATAAATAAATGGAAATGGAAATTTTGGAAAAATGATGTTCATAACTTAAAGGCCATTTTCGCACTTGTATTGGAAAGATCTCTTGGCCTAGTTGGTAATGTCATGGAAAACCAACCCTGAGATCGTTCGTTCGAATCTACTTTAGGAATTTTTTTTTTTTTGAAAAAAATCTACGGAAATGAAAAATCATGTTTTCAGAAAATAATAATACGAGATGTATAAATAAAAATAATAATTTCTCCTAAACATTTGCTTTAAAGAAAATGTAATTCTTAAGGATTGTTTAAAGAAAATGGAAATTTAAGTTTGTTAGAGGAGTGTCTAAAGTATTTAAGGTTATTATTATCATTATTATTATTATTATTATTATTATTATTATTATTATTATTATTATTATTATTATTATTATTATTATTATATATAAATATAATAAAAATTTTAAAGTTTTTTTTTCGATAAAAATCTACGGAGGTGAAAAATCATGTTTTCAGAAAAAATAATACGTCACTCGTATATTTGGCGGTTGTCATAGCAACAGTTGATATGTTTGTGTACGTGTTCGCGCGTAAAACCTTGGTTATCATAGCAAAAACAACGACAACAACAACAATAACAACAAATGAGAAGTGTATGTGCACATCTCTAGCGCATAAAGACTTGGTTTCCATAGCAACAACAACAACAATAACAACAACAATAATAGCAAATGTATGTGCACAGCGTTCGCTTGGTTTCTATAGCAACAACAACAATAATAATAATAACAAATGTATGTGCACAGCTCTCGCGCGTAAAGACTTGGTTTCCATAGCAACAACAACAAATGTATGTGCACAGCGCTTGCGCCGAATACCGAAATCAAATAGCGCAACCGCAGTTGCGCACCGCGAGTATTCCACCGCGTGCGCGCCGCG
Source organism: Armadillidium nasatum (assembly GCA_009176605.1). NCBI lineage: Eukaryota > Metazoa > Arthropoda > Malacostraca > Isopoda > Armadillidiidae > Armadillidium > Armadillidium nasatum. Next base: position 26,823 of record SEYY01001597.1, on the reverse strand, counting down.
CCGTCCACGAAGGGCAGTGCCCCGCGGATATGAAAGAAAAAGAAAAAATAGCGGCAGCATAAAGACATGACGTCATCATACAAAAAGTCAAAAATTTGCGGGATGAATACAACTTTTCGATTTTTGTAAGCAACGGACGAGTTAGCTCAGTGGTAGAGTCATGGATTTTAAACCAAGAGACCAGGGATCGAATCCCACAAAAGTTTTATGTTCGAATCTCAAAATTTCGGAGGCTGAAGAAGAAGACGTTTGAGTTTCACTCAATAGATGGCGTTGAAGAAATGGCGGGGAAATTCAAATTCAAGATGACGGCAACACCCACGTGATCAAAAATGGCGGCCTGAAGAAGAAATCATGTGATGATGATGAAGAAAAATGGTGGAAAGAAGGGAAGAAAACACGTGACATGACGTCATCAAGAAGGAAGACTGTGATTGGCTGATGGAACTAGCATCATTGACTTGGATTAGAAAGGTGTCTAGCATGAGTGCCATAAGCTAGAAGAACTATGACGTCATCTTCCCTCACTCACAGATGGCACTCCCCTCACGTGCCATAAGCTAGAAAGATCTCTAACAAGAGGGTAAAGTTCTAGAAACAAGCTAGAAGAAAGCTAGAAAATACCCTCAGGCTAGAACGTGAGGCACGTGCCGAAGCGGCAACATCAAAGGAAAATAAGCCCACCCACGTTCATGGCGGTAACATCAAAGGGTTAAGTGGCAAAAAGGGGCGGGGCTTAAGGGATTAACAAGATTAAATCAAAGATAATCGGATTATTCAATTAGTTTATCGGATTAAAAAACACCTCACGAAGGTACGTGGTTTCCCCTCACTCAATAAATTTCCCCTCACCCAAAAAATTATCCTCAGGAACGTACGTGAGTTTCCCCTCAGGTGGCACTGGCACTCCCCTCAGGTGGCACTGGCACCCTACAATGTTCTTCCCTTACTACTATATATATATATATATATATATATATATATATATATATATATATATATATATATATATATATATATATATATATATATATATATATATATATATATATATATATATATATATATATATATATATATATATATATATATATATATATATATATATATATATATATATATATATATATGATGAAAATTAAGGCCAACGAGAAGATGAACATTTTTTATTTGAACGTTTCGAATCACAGGGATTCATCTTCAGTTAAAATGAAATTAAAAACAAAAAATTAATTAATGCACAAAAATTAAAATATTGAAAATTTTACAAAACAAAAAGTATTAAGTAAATACATATCTCAACTCATAAGAATATTTTAGGACAGAATTGACTGGAAAAACACAAAAGAATTAAGTGTCAGGGAATTTTTTTTTTAAATGGGTTAGCTGATTGAAAAAACAAACAAAAAAAAAAAAAATAGTAAAAACACCCTATACATATATATTAACAGAATACAAACTAAAAGTAAGATAAAATAGTTAAAATAAGAAATGAACGAATTGATATAAAAAAAAATAAACAATACCGGTAATAAAAGATAAACAAAAGTTACAAAAATAAAAAATGAAAAAAATAAAATAAAAATTATAAAATAATAACGATAATAAAAATAATAATAATAACCATGATAGAAACAATAAATAATGATAATAATATGAAAATGAAGAAAAAGTAATACAAATAATAAGACTGGTAACGATAAAAATGAAACCAAAAAATAATAAACTGAACAGCAATGATAATAAGAAAAACAACCATAATAAAAAGACAAATAGAAAAGATGTTGCAAATATAACTAAAAAAGAAAATAATAGCAACAATAAAAATAGCATACCAAAAAACAAGACTAATGACAGCAATAATAAAAAAGAAAGGGATCATGAAAATAAAGATAAAAATAAAAGTATAACTAAACGAAAAAATGAAATCGAATATGAAAAAGTATTTGAAAATGGAAATGAACGTAAAGATGAAGGTAAGGATGAAGGTGAAAAAGAAAATGAGAATAGAATTGAAAGCAGAAATGAAATTAAAACTAGAAATGAGGGTGAAAACGAGAGTAAAAAATAAAAATAAAAATGGAAATGAAGATGAGAAAGAAAGGGAAAATGAAAGTGAGGGTGAAAATAAAAATGAACGTAATAATAGTAATAATGAAAACAATAAGAATAGTAATAAAATAAAAATGAAAATTACAATAATAGACACTAATTTAATTATTATTATTATTATTATTATTATTATTATTATTATTATTATTATTATTAATAATAATAATATTAACAATGATAATGATAATAAAAACAATGCCGATAACAAACTTGAGAGACAGTAAAGAATAAAATGGCAGGTTTTCTGGAGAAATTCTAAGGTATATCATAGGTGTGGAGGACAAGCTGAACAATTTCTTAAGAGTGTTTAAAAGAAAGGAAGCTCTTATAACTCACTATGACAAACTGTTTGTCTATGGATCTTCCTCGGATATCCTTTATGGCCTTCCAAAAACACATAAAACTAACGTGCCTTTTCGTCCTATTTTATCTGCCATCAATACTCTTGCATACAGTTTCACTACGTTTTTCGTATTTGTTTTGGATCACCTCACTATTAATGATTATTCTCTTCTAGACTCCTTTAATGTAATTTGCCCCTCTTCTCAAGCCTTTCACTTTTGATAATTGCTACATGGCAAATTTTGATGTAGATAGTCTTTTTACCAATGTTCCCATGATAGAGACTTGCGATATTGTTATGGAAGGATTATTTTCAAATGGCGCTTCTGAAATCTTGGGGTCATCTAAGTTCTATTTTGAAAAAATTCTCCACTTAAGCAGTAGGGGATTTTTATTTGAATCCAGTAACTATTACTATTGTCAAATTGATGTGATGCCGATGTATTTACCTTTGGGCCCCACTTTTACTAATGCCTTTTTATGGTCGCATAAGCTAAAAGGAATCAATGATTGCCCCCCCCAATTTTAAGCCCTTATTTTATAAACGGTATGTTGATGACTGTTTTCTGCTTTTTACTAGTAAATATCAAGCTCACCTTTTTTTAAACCACCTCAATTCTAAACATCCTAATATCCTTTTTACTATGGAAGACGATGTGGCTGGGTCATTGCTGTTCTTGGATGTTATGGTCGCTCATTTTTTTGAGGGTTTCTCTACTTCGGTTTATAGAAAGCCCTCTATTACACTTTGAAGAACTAATTTTGTTTTAGTTTTTCTTCATATAGCTATAAGCTTTCTGCTATAGCATCTAGAGTTCATAGAACTTATAAGATTTGCTCTCACTGGCATTCTTTCCATATAGAAATTCAATTCTTAAGGAAATTTTCACTTTTAACGGTGGTTTCATTTAGATAGATTTGTTAATCAATTTCTTCTGAACCGTTTAGGCCAAAACTTGTGCTCCCTACATCCCCCAAAAAGAAGATTTACCTCAAAATCCTATAATTGAACCAGCTGTCTACCACTCTTAATGCCGACCTTCGAAAATCTTGACTCGTTTTTTTTACTCACTGTGATTTTCATCTTCTTCCCGTTAATTCTTCAACTGTAGGCTCTTATTTTAAATTCAAAGAACCCCTCTCTTTATTACACAAGTTCTCTGTCGTATATGTTTTTAAGTGTGCTGGCTGCAATGCACACTACATAGGCCAGACTGGCCTACAACTCTACGTCAGGGCTTGTAAACACTTGAGAATATTGTACAGAATTGGGAGACCCCTAACGAATCCTGCACATTCTGCTTGCTTGTCATACGGGATCATTCTTGTACCACTGGTCACCCTGCCTCTGTTCGTGATTTTGAAGTTCTTTGCTCTGCTTCTTCTGAGATTAATAGGAGAATCCTTGAAACACTCTATATAAAGTAACTCCCAACTCTCATTAATGGTAACGTCCCGTCTGCTACTCTTCATATCTTTTGACTATTTTATCTTTCTTGTGATCTGTTTTTGTTTCTAATTAGTTATTTTGATGTTTTGTTTCATTTAGTATTTTTTGCTTTTATTTATAGTTTTATTTTTAACTGCCATTTTACTCTTTACTGTCTCTCAATGTTTGTTATCATCATTATTTTTATTATCATTGTCATTGTTGCTATTATTATTATTAGTTCTATTATTGTCATTTTAATTTTTATTTTATTACTATTCTTATTGTTTTCATTATTAGTATTATTACGTTCATTTTCACTTTCATTTTCATTTTCCCTTTATTTCTCATCTTCATTTCCATTTTTATTTTCATTTTTACTCTCGTTTTCACACACATTTCTATTTTTACTTTCATTTTTGCTTTCAGCTCTATTCTCATTTTGATTTTCACCTTCATTCTAACCTTCTTCTTTATTTTCATTTCAATTTTCATCTTCTTTTTCATATTCACTTTTTTACGTTAAGTTTTACTTAAATTTTTATCTTTATTTTCATGATCACTTTCTTTTTTATTATTGTTGTCATTAGTCTTGTTTTTTGGTAAGCTATTTTTATTGTTACTATTATTTTCTTTTTTTGTCATATTTATAATCTCTTTTCTATTTGTCTTTTATTATGGTTGTTTTTCTTATTTTCATTGCTGTACCGTTTATTATTTTTTGGTTTTATTTTTATCAATACCAGTCTTTTAATTTTTATTACTTTTTCTTTATTTTCAAATTATTATCATCATTATTTTATTGTTTCTGTCATGGTTATTATTATTATTTTTATTATCGTTATTTTTATCGTTATTATTTTATAATTTTTTATTTTATTTTTTTTTTCATCTTTTATTTTTGTAACTTTTGTTTATCTTTTATTACCGGTATTGTTTATTTCTTTATGTCAGTTCGTTCATTTCTAATTTTAATTATTTTATCTTACTTATAGTTAGCATTTTGTTAATTATACGTATATGGGTGTTTTTACTATTTTTATTTGTTTTTTGTTTTTCAACCAAAAAAGCTTTTAAAATTTTATTTCCTGTCACTTAATTATTGCGTTTTTTTAGTCAGTTTTGCCATGAAGATATTCTCATGAGTTGCGATATGCTTTTACTTAATACTTTTTGTTCTTTTGTAAAATTTTCAATATTTTAATTTTTGTGCATTAATTAATTTTTTGCTTTTTAATTTAATTTTTGCTGAAGATGAATCCCTGAGATTCGAAACGTTCAAATAAAATATGTTCATCTTTGCGTTGGCCTTAATTTTCATCATTAAAATTAGAATTCCTAGAAATAAATCGGTATCTCAAAATATATATTATATATATATATATATATATATATATATATATATATATATATATATATATATATATATATATATATATATATATATATATAATATATATATATATATATATATATATATATATATATATATATATATATATATATATATATATATATATATATATATATATATATATATATATATATATATATATATATATATATATATATATATATATATATATATATATATATATATTTGGGTTATAACTTTTTTATATGTGAATTCCTGTACTAGGAATAGATGAACTTTTGTAAAAAGTTATTAAAAAGGTTTAATTTCGTTTTGTTTTTATAAAAAGACACCAACACAAAATTCAAAAAGTCCTACATAAATAGGAAGCAGCATCAGGACTTTCTGGACCCTTCAACATCTTTCATGGAGAGTTTCAAATATTCTGAAACGATATGACTCATTTTCTGAGACTTCGTTCACATGCTCGGATACCTATATAAGTGTGAGTACTAGTATGGTCGTCAGTCGGCTATCGTGCACTGGAGAAGTGTGTTTTCTTTTGTGTTTCAATATTTTTGTATCGAATTTTTTAGAGTAAAGAAGCGTAGTGAATGAACATCGCTAATTGCTTTTCTGAATGATGTACATTCGAAATTTACTTTTGTTCTGCTTTCATAATGTCTCTGAAGATAAGTGCTACTTCCATGAAAGAAAATCTGAAAGAAGAATCTAGTAAGACTTCAAGAATCACAAATGAAAAGAAAAGCTATTCAAGAAAAAAATTCACTGGAAAACAACAGCACGAATGGAAAAGCCATAAATTTTTACTATTCCTCTTGAATATATATATATATATATATATATATATATATATATATATATATATATATATATATATATATATATATATATATATATATATATATATATATATATATATATATATATATATATATATATATATATATATATATATATATATATATATATATATATATATATATATATATATATATATATATATATATATATATATATATATATATATATATATATATATATATATATATATATATATATATATATATATATATATATATATATATATATATATATATATATATATATATATATATATATATATATATATATATATATATATATATATATATATATATATATATATATATATATATATATATATATATATATATATATATATATATATATATATATATATATATATATATATATATATATATATATATATATATATATATATATATATATATATATATATATATATATATATATATATATATATATATATATATATATATATATATATATATATATATATATATATATATATATATATATATATATATATATATTATATATATATATATATATATATATATATATATATATATATATATATATATATATATATATATATATATATATATATATATATATATATATATATATATATATATATATATATATATATATATATATGGGGTTGGGCGTAGGCGGGGGCTTTCTATTACCTTTGCTAACGTCCGTGGCCTTCGATTTAATTTAGCGTCTGTTGAACACCACCTCTCTTCTTCTTGTCCTAACCTAAAACCTCAATTCAATAGTGACAGAGACAGATGAGCATTGCAAAGGTTTGTGACAAAAAATAAGAGGACAACAGCTGCAAAGATTACGACTAAGCTGAATACCAGTCTTGCAAATCCTGCGAACAGTGAAGAGAGAACTCAATAGGAACAGTATTTATGGCCGTGCTTTAATTGCCAAACTTTTTGCATGCGATAAAAATATCAGAAAGTGGAGAGAGTGTCCTATTAGTGGAAAACAGCCCTTTTGTCAGATGAATTGAATTTCACTGTTCCGAACATCCGACCTGAATATGTTCTGGACTACCTTTTGCCACAAGTGAAGCATGGAGGAGGTTCCGTCAAATCTTGGAAAGCCATATCATGGTAATCTGCAGGCCAAATTATCACCATGCGCGATAATGTAACTGCTAAGGATTATGTACACATTTTGGATGACCAGTTTCATCTAATGGAAAAGGGAAAGTTTTTTCAAAGGTTTGCCATTTATTAAGATTATAAGGCTGCAATTAATTCAGCTCATGTTGCCCAGTTATGGTTTGATGAACATTTTTTTTTTTGTTGAATGTCTAATCTGAGTGATCGTGGGGTTGGGCGTAGGCGGGGGCTCTCTATTACCTTTGCTAACGTTAGTGGCCTTCGATCTAATTTAGCGTCTGTTGAACACCACCTCTCTTCCTCTCGTCCTAACCTTTTGCTTCTGTCTGAGACCCAGCTGGACAGGGATTCTTTCTCTAGCAATCTTAATGTCTCTGACTACAACTTTTTTCATAATTTCCGTCTAAATGGTGGAGTCTGTGCCTATATTAACATTAACACTCCTGTGACACGTCTCGTAAATCTAGAATCTCCTAATTTCAATGTTTTATGGCTTAAAATCTGTCTTCCTACTACTACAATTATCTTGTGTTTCTGCTACTGCTCCCCTAATGGAACAGATTTTCCATTTTTTTCAATATCTTACTACTACTCACGAGACTCTCACTTCTTCTCATCCAAATGCTGAGGTCCTCTATTTAGGGGATTTCAACGTACACCACACTGAGTGGTTGGGTTCCTCTCATACTGATACAGGTGGGAGGGAGGCCAAATCATTCAGCATTCTTAACGATCTAGAGCAGTTGATTAGGGAACCCACACACATTCCAGATCGTCCTAACCAATTCTTGAATACACTTGACTTATGCTTCACCTCTACTCCTTTCTAGTTATAAATACACCATTTTCCCTCCTATTGGTAACTCTGACCATAATCTTATAGCTCTTAGTTATAATGCTTTCTCTCCAACAGCTCCACCATGCCCTAAACGTACTTTCTGGCACTTTAATCGGGCTAATTGGGGGGCAATGCGCCGCTTCTTTGCTAACTATCATTGGAGTGAATCTTGCTTTGTCTCGGGGGACGCTTCTGTCTCTGCTGAAAAGGTAGGGGCCGTAATCCTTGAACGGGATGGGCAGATTCATTCCATCTTCAACTAAATCTTTTTCTCCTCAAAATCCTTGGTTCGATGGCAATTGTTCTCTTGTCCTTCGGAAGAGAGACAATGCTTATTGTGAATGGAAAAACTCTCCTTCTCCTATCACTCTTGCTAATTTTTATTTAGCTCGGAATCGTTGCAGGGATGTTCTTCGACGGACTAAGCGTACTTTCATAAAAAGGAAGTGCGCTGACCTCCATGGCTCTCCTACTGATAAAAATTTCTGGCCTCTTGTCAAAAATATTTTTAGTAACTTCTGTAAATCTGCCTTTCCTCCTCTTATTCGCTCTGATGGTTCTGTAGCTAATACTCCTTCTGAAAAGGCTAATCTCTTCGGCCTCCTTTTTTCATCTAATTCCACCCTGCTCGATTCTGGCATCCCTCCTCCTACTCCTTCTCCTCTCAGGTGTCCCATGTCTCCTACCTGTAATTACTCATGATCGGGTGCATGGGATCCTGAAATCTATGAACGTCAGGAAGGCCAATGGCCCGGATGGCATTCCCCCTCGTGTTCTGAGGGAGTGTGCTTCCGAGTTGGCCCCTGTCCTCGTTCAGCTCTACTATCTATGCCTTAATACTAATACTTTTCCTCAATGATGGAAGCGTGCATTTGTTCAGCCGATCCCGAAAAAAGGTAGTCGCTCTGACCCTTCTAACTATCGACCTATAGCTCTCACCTGTGTTCTGTCTAAAATTTTTGAAACTCTCCTCAACTCTCATTTTCTGGATCATTTGGAGTCTCATTCTCTTCTCTCTGATCACCAGTATGGCTTTCGACGCTCGAGGTCAACTGGTGACATACTTTCCTATCTTACTGATTTATGGTCTTCTACCCTTAGGGACTTCGGGGAGTCTTGTGTGGTGGCAATTGACATATCCAGGGCTTTCGACCGGGTATGGCATGCGTCACTGCTCTCCAAGCTCCCTTCCTTTGGGTTTCCTCCTTCCCTTTACTTACTCTTGTCTAGTTTTCTCTCAGATCGTTCCATTTCGGCTCTTGTAGATGGAGCGACCTCTTCCTCCTTTTCTGTCAACTGTGGTGTTCCTCAGGGATCTGTTTTATCTCCAACTCTATTCTTACTTTTCATTAATGATCTTCTCAACTGCACTTCTAACTCTGTTCACTCTTATGCTGGCGACTCAACTCTACATTCTTCTACTCATTTCAAATCTGCTCCCTCCTTTGCTTCTAGAGTTGCTTCTCGTCTTCAACTTTCCGATTCTATTCTTGCCGATCTGGATGGAATTTCCCGGTGGGGTCATAGCAACCTTGTGAAATTTAACTCTTTAAAAACTCAACTTCTTCACATCTCCCTCTCAAAAACACCTCCTAACTTTCCTATTCTCTTCGATGGCTCTCCCGTCTTACCTGTAAATAACATTAACATTCTTGGTCTAAACATAAACAACAAACTGTCTTGGAAACCTCATATCACAATGGTTGCTAAAGCGGCCCCTAAGAAGCTGGGAGTTCTGTTCAGATTGCGAGAATGTTTTCCTTCTGAGCACTTACTCCAAATATATAAGGGTCTTATTCGCCCTTGTATGGAGTACTGTTCGCACATTTGGGGGGGCTCAGGCTCCTCCTCTCTTCTGGATAGGGTTGAGTCAAAAGCTAAAAGATTAATAAACTGTCCCCTACTTTCAAACTCTCTTGACCCTCTATCTCTGCGACGTGACGTTGGCGCGCTATCTCTTTTCTATAGGTATTACAAATGGCATGTGCTCGAGGGACTTGGCCTCTCGCATTCCTCCACCGTTGCGTCATCCTCGTTGCACAAGGGGTGCCCTGCTTTCACACCAATTTTGTGTGGATGTTGGAAATAAATAATAAATAAATCCACGAAATAATGATAAGATATAAGCTGTAAGCTTACCGCTTCCTCTTCAGTTATGACTTGTATGTTTGAAGTGAGGAGGAGTTGTTGTGTTCATTGATTTTTTTTTTTTAGCCATATATATATATATATATATATATATATATATATATATATATATATATATATATATATATATATATATATATATATATATATATATATATATATATATATATATATATATATATATATATATATATATATAAAACAGAGAAAAAAAATTTCCGCACGCCAGGATTCGAACCCATTGAAAACAACGTCGCCGTTAGACAATGTACAGAAAAATCTACCACCGAGATACGCAGCCTTCCCAAAAAAGAAGGCATAGTAGAACGGTTTCACAAGCTCTTCTGATTCGAATCACTGTAGCAACTCCGTACCAATCCAAATCCATAAAAGTGTGCTTGGAACCCCTACTAGGGCTGCTACTGAGTTACTTTTTATATATTAACAATGGATGACTTTCATCTCCACACTTTTTAATTACGAAAAATTGAACTTCATAAAAAGTGGCCGACCATGCCTCGAATTGACGAATCCTAAAGCACTTCACAAAGACAAAGGACAAGAATATGTTGGACATTTCCAAGCAACACAGCATGAGGAAACAGAGTGGCTTGCTGGAAGTATTAAATTAAATAGACTATTTTGTTGGCCATATCTTATGTTTGCTAATTGTCTTTGGTAATCTGAACAATCTGCACAATGTAATTAATAAACATGAAATGTCACAATCACATATTTTAGTGATTTACAATTTAAAACATTTGGGTCCTCTCGTATAGATATACAGTTAGACTCACAGCTTCGTGCCAGTGTGGAACAACACAATGAGGTGATGGGTAAAAATAGAGAAATATTAAAGAGATTTATCGATACGGTCAGCTTCTTAGCCATACGTGAATTATCATTTTGAGATCATTGTGAATCATAAGATTCAGTTAACAAAGGGGTATATTTACATACACTTAACTACCAAGCAAAATATGCCGTTCCTCTTAGTATTCATGTACAATATTCATCCACGTTTCGTGGAACTTCGAATCACATACAAAATTGATTTGATTCTTTCAGTAGCTGATGTTGAAATGAACAAAATAAAACAAGAAGTTTCAGAAACTCCTTTTGTGGCAAATCATGTTAGATGAAACGTCAGATATTATATATGAATATCAGCTTTCAATTCGCTCTTAGATATTTTGATTCAAATACAGCAGAGACCAGAGAAAGATTTATTCTTTCACTGATGCAAGCAGTGATAGGTCTTTCAATGGCTCGTTCAAACATGTCGAAAACATTGTTTCTCAGTTCAATTTAGAGATAAATTGATTTCTCAGACATTCAATGGATCTGCTGTCATGACTGGTCACATAAACTGCCTCAGAGCCAAAGTTATAGAAAAATATCATAAAGCAATATTTGTGCATTGTTTCAGTCACAAACTAAAGTTAAGATCATTTCAGACACTCATCTGTTTGAAAGAATGCAGAACGCTTTTCCAAACCTTATCTGGCCTGGATTCTTTCTTCCAAAAATCTTTTAAAAGGACACATTGACTTAAAGAATATACCTCAAAGAAAATGCCTAGTCATGCCCCTACACGATGGAATTTTACTTAGCGACTTGTTCAGACTTTGAAGGAATACAGAGCAGCATTTATTGGATTCTTTTTAGATGATTTAGAGAACAGTGCTAACTGGGATAGTGAAACAGTTATTGCAGCTCAATGTTTCCTAAAATTTTAACTTGTTTCCAATAATATTCAGTAGAGTTTTCAGCTACACAGATATACTTTTAAATATATTGCAGTCTAAATCTTTAGATATTCAGTACAGCTGTAAAAAAATTGAAGAAACGAAGATTCAAATTCAGAGTATAAGGAAAATTTGGGATTCCTTGTAGGCTGAAATTCAAGATTATCATAATGATATAGATGCAACTCCCCCAAGTAAAAAGCGTCGCACAAAACAACCACTTGAAGTTTCAAAAAAAAAGGTTCTATTCAATGAAATCATTGATACGACGGTCGTACAGATTAATTAAAGATTTTCCTCATTGAATAATTTGAACTTTGTTTCTCTACTAAATCCTCAGAGGTATCCTTAATATAAGACGAATTTCACCGTTTCTACATTTATCGTTCTAAATGACATTCATTCAGACATATTTGATATCGTTAGACTAAAAAAAATGAACTCATTGTACTTTATTCCTATAAAGACTTTACAGGACAATATCCATCATAACTGGTGAAAAAACTGAAGAAAAATAAGCTTCAAACAACACTAACAGAATTTTTCAAACTAGGATTGCTTATAATCACTATTCCTAGTATTACAACCTCTGTAGAACGAAGTTTCTCTGCTCTCAGAATAATTCAAACCAATGAAAGGTCAAAATAAGAACAAGATCGCCTTGAAAATTTAGCACTTCTTCCCATTGAAAAGGATCTCCTTAATACATTAATGCAGTCAGCCTCATTTTATAAAAATGTAATTAACAGATTTACAAAGCAAGAAAGAAGAATGGGCTTTACTTTCAAATAATGTGCAATGTGTATCTCTATCTTCCACCACAGTTAAACGACGTTAAACGACAGCATTTATGTGAGTATATATATATATATATTATATATATATATATATATATATATATATATATATATATATATATATATATATATATATATATATATATATATATATATATATATATATATATATACAGGGTGTTCCAGATGTAGCGCTCCATACAAGTTTTTGAAAAAATATATTGACGCAATTTATTTTCTGCATTCTAATTGAATTATGGCTGAGAAACTAAGCATAGAAGAAAGAGTTCAACTTGTTTTCATGTTTGGTAGACAAAGGGCTACACACCTCTCAGTAGCTGATGAATCCAACCTCAGCAACCCTGAGAGACAACCATTGAGCCATACCATTGTATGCCGTTTAATCAAACGCTTTCAAGAAACTGGCTCAGTTGCTGACCGTCAGAGATGTGGGTGACCAAAGAGTCCGACTGATGAAGAAACATTTACTATGGTTTTAGAAAATGTTGTGAAAAGTCCTGTAAAAGCAGTCAGAACAATAAGCCAGGAAGTAAACATAAGCAAATCATCAGTGCATCGTATTCTTATGACGTACAAATTTCATCCATACAATGTGCATCTTGTGCAAGCTCTACTTGGTGATGACACAGATAAACGGATGGAATTTTGTGAATGGATTCGTTAATATTTTCAGTGATGAAGCCATTTTTCATTTGAATCGCCAAGTGAACCGGCAAAATATGAGCTATTGGTCAGATAACAATCCAAGTTGGAATGAGGAGGGACATCACCAGCACTACCCGAGGATCATGGTGTGGGTTGGAATCTGGGAGGAGGAAATCATTGTCTTATACTTCTTCAATGATAATGTTACTGCTGAAATCTATTTAGAATAAAGCAAACCTTCTTGTCTGACTAGCTTGAGGATGTTCCCATACGTCGACAACAGAAGGTCTTTTTTTTCAGCAAGATGGAGCTCCAGCACATTTTGAAAGCACGCGTGCGCGACCACTTGGACCAGACCTTTCCTAATAAATGGATTAGACGGAGAGGGCTCGTGGATTGGCCACTCCGATCACCTGATCCTAGCCCACTTGACCATTTCCTTAGGAATCATCTCAAATCTGTTGTGTACAAAAATCGTCCAAGCACCTTTGATGATTTAAAGGATGCAATAACAGCTACATGCCAAATGATCACACCTGAAACCCTCAAGATTGTAAAACAGTTTCGTGAAGAGAACAGATGCGTGTTTTAATTAATACAAAGGGTGCTCACTTTGAGCATGTGTTATGATTAAATAAAATATTCCCTATTAATATCAGTTTTCTTTTCCAAAACCTGTATCTGAGGCATCCTATATATATATATATATATATATATATATATATATATATATATATATATATATATATATATATATATATATATATATATATATATATATAGAAGGACGTAGGCCGTCCGGAGCGATGAAAGTACTACCCATTGGGCTTAACCGCGGGATGATAGGGTGAGCTAGACCATTCCGTTTCACTCCGCTGCCTACTGGTTCGTTCCTTTTCGCGTTTCACCTTTACACCCTTGTCTCACATCGGAGTGTCTATGCTCCCACTTCTCCTTCCTGCGACTCACTTCTCACATTCCTACAAATTTACAAGCCTTCTCACATTCCTACAAATTTACAATCGCCTACACGTACATTACCTTAAATAACAACTACAATGGCTAAACTTAAAACTGCCTAGGAGATGCTTCGAGTGGCGGCATCCAAAGAATGCCCCTCATTAACTCCTTCCCCCATCACCACTTGGGAGTTGGTACCACCAATGATTTATGCCGACTTGCCCTGGTGCACGATCTTCCTTTTTCATTAACTTCTGCAACATTCGCGTTCTTTTTTCTAATCTCCACTTTGTCGAACACCACCTCTTTTCTTCTCGACCTCTTCTCTTGTTCTTAACCGAAACTCAGGTGTTTGAGTGCTCTGACAGCAAGCCCTACTCTGTTTCCTCCTGCTGTCTCTATCCTCAATTTTCAGCCAAAGGCGGATGTTGTGCATACGTGCGCAACGATGTTGTTTGTTCTCGTGTCTCTAATTTGGAGTCTTCTGAATTCTCTATTTTATGGCTTAAACTTTCTTGCAACTCTACAACTAAATTTATCTGTTCTGTCTACTTATCTCCTAACTCTACTGACTATCCAAAATTCTTCGACTATCTTAACTCCAAAATAGAACACATTCTTTCTTCTCCTTTCTCTGAAATCATTATATTAGGTGATTTCAATGTTCACCACCAACAATGGCTTTCATCTACTACTCATGATCCAGCTGGTGAACCCGCCTACCAATTTTCTATCCAGAATAACCTTGAGCAGTTATTGCATCTCCCTACCAGTATCCCTAACCGTCTTGGTGATGAACCCAACATACTTGATCTTTTCCTAACTTCTTATCTTTCTACTTGAACTGTTAAACTCTTTCCTCCTCTGGGTTCATCCGATCACCTTCTTATCTCTGTATCTTGTCCTGTCTCTTCAAGTCTTCCGCAAGAACGGCCCCCGACTTCGGCGAGGAGACGTTTCTGGCATTTTGGTGCCACTAACTGGTCTAACTTGTGGTTGTATTTTTCTGATTTCCCATGGAATGATTACTGTTTCCGTGGGAGGGGTCCCTCTGAGTGTGCTGACCGCATAACCGAGGTGATTCTCTCTGGCATGGAGGAGTACATTCCATATTCTTTCCCTTCTACTAAACCTAACAAACCTTGGTTTAACTCTGCTTGTTCTCGTGCTATTAGTCGCAGGGATGCTGCCTTCAGGGACTACCTTCGTCTTCAAATCTCCAGAAATTCATGCTACTTATATTTCATCCCGGAATCGTGCAAAATCTATTCTTCGAGATACCAAAAACTTTTCTCCGCAGAAAATGCAATAATCTTTCTGGTTCCTCTTCCTCTCGTCTTTTCTGGCATTTTGCAAAAAATGTTAACTCTAACATTGATTCTTCCTCTTTTCCGACTTTTAATATCTTCTGACGTTACAACTGCCGTTTTGTCTTCCTCTAAAGCGGAACTCTTCGCTCAAACTTTTGCTTCTATTCAACGTTTGACGATTCCGGAGTTGTTCCTACTTCTTCAACCCCCTCCAACTCATTTATGACTAAAGTTGCAATTTCTTCTAAAGACGTCATATCTGCTCTCACTGAGCTTAACACTAAAAAGGCGTATGGTCATGATGGTATTCCTCCTGTGGTTCACAAAACTTGTGCTTCCGAGCTTGCACCATGCCTTGGTAAACTATTTCGTCTTTGTCTCTCTACTTCAAACTACCCTTCTTGCTGGAAACATGCGCTCATTCAACCTGTGCCGAAGAAGGGGGACCCCTCTCAGCCCTTTAACTATCGTCCCATTTCTTTAACGCATGTTCTTTCTAAAGTTTTCGAATCTATCCTTAACAGGAAGATTTGGAAACATCTCAATTCTTCTAATCTTATCTCTGATCGCCAGTATGGCTTTCGTAAGAAACGCTCTACTGGTGATCTACCTTCCCTTCTCTCTGACTCTTGGTCCTCCGCTATTCGGCATTTCGGTGAATCTTTTGCTGTTGCTCTGGACATATCAAAAGCTTTCGATAGAGTCTGGCACAAAGCTTTGATTTCCAAACTTCCCTCTTTCGGAATCTATTTTTCTCTCTGTGATCTTCTCTCTAATTTCCTTTCTGGTCGTGATCTTTCTTGTAAAGATCACATTACCTCTCTCTCTAAACAAGCTTCTAAGAGGTTGGGTGTTCTGAGGCACCTTCAGTATTTCTTCACACCACCCTAGTTGCTTGCTCTGTATAGGGGTATTGTTCGCCCTTGTATGGAGTATGCGTCACACATCTGGGGTGGTTCCACTCATACAGCTATCCTTGAGAAGGTGAAGTCTAGGGCTTTTCGACTTATCAACTCTTCTGCTCTCACTAATTCTCTCCAATCTCTTTCTGCCCGTCGAACTGTTGCGTCACTCTATCTATACTATCGCTATTATAATGGACACTGCTCTTCTGAACTCTCTCGTCGCATACCTCCTCTATTGAGAAGGTCTTTCTACACAGTCTCATTCTTTCTCTATCCAACTCTCTGACCTCAGACTTAACCGCTATGCTCAATCTTAAATGTACTCTACTGGTAAAGTCTGGAACACACTCACTTCATCTATTTTCCCAACTTTCTATGACTTACACACCTTTAAACGTCGTGTATCAGGCCACGTCGGCTTTTAACTTTAATTTGACCTGGTTCCGTCTTTCCCACTGACTCTGGTGCAGTTTTTGGTAGGCCACTGGCCTTTGCCCACCAGAGGTGAGATAAAATATATATATATATATATATATATATATATATATATATATATATATATATATATATATATATATATATATATATATATATATATATATATATATATATATAATAATGCCCCGATAAGACATTTGTTGGTGCCTAAGTCAAAGGAAATTGGGAAAATAGATTATTAAAGAAGTGTTTCAGGGTTTACCAATAAAGTACATTTAAGATTGAGCATAGCAGCTTAATCTGGGGTCGGAGAGTTGGACTGATAAAAGTTTAGACTGCGTATGGCTTGACCCTTCTCAATGCAGAAAATATCAGACTAGAAGTTTCATAAAAGCTGTGTCCGTTGTAACAGCGATAGTACATACAGATTGACGGGACACTTCGGAGTGTTAGTGAGGGCAATACAGTCAGGAAATATAGTGGCACGATCTCATTGTCATCAGATATAGTATATTTTGCTTAAAAACATAATATATTTGAAATCTATTACGTTTTTGACTTTCAATCTTGCTCTTCATAGAACTTACAAATTTCATCGCTTGGAAGTGTGGTAGGTCAAAGAAACTTGGAAAAGAAGATAATTGGAGCGTGTTCCAGACTTTATTATCAGTAGATAAACCTGAGCATAGCCCTTAATTCCGATATCAGAGAATTGGATAGTGAAAGGATATTGATTTGAAGAAAGATGAGTTGCAAGAGTTCTCCTCAAAGGAAGAAGTATGCACCTAGAGGAAAAAAAATTATAAACGTCTTTCAGAATACCCAACCTTTTAGAAGCTTTTTAGGCAAGAAAGATAATGTGATCCTTCCAAGAAATATCACGAGAAAAAAGTACGAAGAATATTATGAGCAGAAAAAGGTTCGAGTTGTTTGTGTTGACAGTTGTGTGGAAAATAATGTTGAATAGATGAATAAATTGAGTTTTAGAGAAAGAGTTACAACATTTCTCTCTTTGACCCAATTATACATTCGTAAAAGTCAGACGTCAGGAACACTAAGGTCACCTTCCTAGCATTACATGTTTGCTGTTGAGAGGGTCGACTTTCAAATTGGAAGGAGTAATGAAGAGTGGATACATCGTCGTAAGGGTGGATTCACTGATAAAAATATCCCAAGAAAAATAAATTGGTGAATATACTTTCTTATGAATAAAGTCTTTCTTGAGTTGAAAATTTTGATGAGATTTTGGTCATTTTGTTCACATTCCTTGGGAAAGTTTTTGCGACAAGAAGACAAGGTGACAGAAAGAAGATCATTAATAAAAAAGTAGAAAAAAGTGGAAGATAGAACAGAACTCTGAGAAACACCAATATTGATAAATATAAAGGATGAAAGGCAACCAAATACAACGGCTGCTATAGAAATCCAGGAAAGGAAATTAGAAAGATTACAAAGAGGATAGATACCGAAAGAGAAAACTTTAAAAATCAAAGCCAGACCACCACCACAGCACCAACTGAGTAGAAAAGAATTACACAAACATCTCCTCTTAGGTGGGACCATTAATGCCGAAAGGTTGAAGCGACAACACAGGATAGAGATGAAAAGGTGATTGGAAGAACCCCAAGAAGAAGAGCAAAATTAGAATGGAGTACGTGAATTTGCAGAAATTAGAGGGGAAAACCGTATACCAAAATCAATAGGAAGATTCTTGGCAGCACCAGCTCCATAATCGGATGCCTCCAATTTCAAGTTGATGATGGAAAAAGAGTGCATGAGGGGCTAATATTGAAATCTGTCGCACTTTGCTTCTCTGATGCTGTGTTTTCCGCTGCCATTTTATTTAAAGTTTTGTAAAATAGTGTGTGATTGCATGTTTGTATTTACAAATCACATCACATATGATGTGCAAAATGGGGAGTGTCTGTAGGACAAACATACAAACACTCGTAATTTAGGAAAGTGTGATAATGAGCTCGTAATGGACGAGGAATCCGTCATCAGAGTGCAGCGGAGTGGTTGACAGACAGACAAACAGACACAGACAGAAAGACAGACAGACAGGCAGACAGACAGACAGACACACACACGCAAACAGACAGACAGACAGACAGACAGACAGATAGATAGATAGATGGATACTGATTTTTTTTCAACAAATGTACGAGGTCTAAAACGGAGTTTTATATTTTAAGGTAATTGACATAATGTCTACTTGATATATTACATATTTTCTTAGGCACTTTATTATAAACTATAGCAAATTAATTTAGAATTTGTCCATTGTTTTTCAAATTTGTCTACAAATCCGTTCCGTAAATGGTGTACAATAAGATTTAATCAGATATAACAAAACTTCTCAACTCAATTGTTTAAGTCTCCTTAAAATTACATTAAATTTACAAAGAATTTTATCCCTAGCTCTCTGAATTTCAGATGTCTCATATATATATATATATATATATATATATATATATATATATATATATATATATATATATATATATATATATATATATATATATATATATATATATATATATATATATATATATATATAATAATAATAAAACCTAAATATTTAATTTCATTTACATATTTTAGTGGTCCATTAGGCAATATAAATTTAAGATTATTTTCCTTAGTATTATAATCCCTTCTACAAACATTCATCGTTACACGTTTATTATAATTTATCTTCAAACATAACCTCGAAATTATTCTTTCCGCATTATTTAACAAAGTTTGAAGTCCCGATATTGATGGTGACAGAAGAACGAAATCATCCGCATAAACAAAAATATTAGAAGCATAGAAATCAAATTTTGTTCTCACTCTACAATCTAAAATCTCATCAATCAGTTCATCAGTGTATAAAGAAATGAGGAAAAGTGTTAAAATATCTCCTTGTCTCACTCTATCTCCAATCCGCCAAAATTCCGAAAAATCATTCTTACATTTTATACAAGCCCATTGATTTTCATACATTCTTACTAAAATATACAGAAACCAAGAACCCTTATATCATTGAATTTTTTAAACAATATCTTATGATTCACTTTATCAAACGTCTTATTTAAATCCACAAAAGCTGCATAAACCATTGAACCCTTATTTAAATATCTTAGAATTGTTTCTTTCAACGTAACAGCCGCAGTTGTTGTAGAGTACTTTGGCCGAATAACCCTGTTGTCTGCTATTTATAAACACATAACTTCTATCCTGTTCAAAATACCATATTCAAGCATCTTCAAAAATATTAAAGACATTATAATTGGTCTGTAATTATCAATATCATTCCAGTTTCCGAACGGATCCTTTAAAATTAGCATAATTGTGTCACTTAACATTTTTAAAGGCACATATTTTATGCACAATACATCCGTTTAGAAACCTAGTTATCATTTTATATAGTTCTTCTGTTCCAAACTTGATATTACACAAAGGAATGTCATCTGGTCCCAATGATGATTTCATATTCTGTAAAATATCTTTAATTTCACTTACACTGAACAGATTTTATACCTCTATCCAGTTTACTTCTTTCATCGAAACTTCCTCATCTGATTGACAAAATTTATCATTTATATTTTTTTAGAAAATATAAATGTTATTTATATTTTAATTTATTATTTTATTTATTATTTATTATGATATTTATTTATATTTTTTTAGAAAATTACTCAGCAATTTTCTTTCCATCCGTTTCACTTTCAATAATTGTAACACAATTTAGCTTATTATTCTTTTTCCCAATTTGATGCCAGAAACCCTTCATATTCTTATTTTTAAAATAATCTAATAATTTTTTGTCCCAAATTTCATTTTAAATTAGTTCAATTTTTCTTTAATTCAAAGTAAAATATAGTACTTGTTTTTTTATCTCATTTTCTCGAATTCCTTTTCTTCTCTTTCATTTAATTTCCAAATAATGAATTTATCCTTCGCCTCTTGAAAAAATGGCTTTAATGAATCATTCCAGTTAGGAATTCATTTCTTTAATTCTTTATTGCCTACAGTAGATCGATAGATAGATAGATAGATAGATAGATAGATAGATAGATAGATAGATAGATAGATAGATAGATAGATAGATAGATAGATAGATATATATATATATAGATAGATAGTCTGGTTGTAAAAATTACTTTTTAAATTTAAGAAGATTCACCTACCTTTAGTAAGGAGACCGACTGAATTGCGGTAAATTCGCGATTCAAAGTTGAGATTTTAGTTCTCTCATTGATTTCAGCATCATCTAAAGAGGCCCCGCTAGATGTTGCTTCCATTTTCGTTTGACATTTTGGAACACTGCTTTCAATTTTTCTTCTCCAAGGAGGAACTACTATACTTCCGTTTTCCTCTTCTAGTAAACTCTTTTCGCTTTCAAGATCTTCTAATAGGTCACTTGAAGGAGATGTTCCAGACGATAAAGAGGTTGACACTGAGTCCGATGCGTATATACCATCTTCGAAGCGAATGTCGTGAAGTGCATGAAACACGATAGCATCTAATACTGAGGTTAGTCTAGAAAAGAAAATTCAGAAAATAAATAAATTTTTATTTTATTTATATTGCAGATCACTCATCAGCAAATATAAATAATTACTATTTCTTAAGCTATGGTTACGGCTGATGTATGTTAGGACGAACTTTGTTTTGACGAAGTCGTTAATTTGCTTATCAGATCTATGGCTATTGTCAGGGTTGGAAAAAAAGAGTTAAGAAAAAGCATCACAAGTGGATTTGTTAGACACTTTTGGCCTTTTTCAAATACTTTTTGAATTCCATAAAAACTTGAACTAAATTACTTTTTTTAACATTTTTCACTCTTTAAGCACTTAAGATATATGGAAATTATATTTTGAGTTATTCAATTTTACTGACCAAAGCACATTAATTGGGTATGATTTGAACCACTGATTAAAATTTCTTGAGCATTACCCCAAAATAAGTGAGGAAAAGTAAACTAGTTGCTTTTAAAATTGTACAATATAATATAAAAAATTATTTTCTTTAAACTTCTAGAATCTGGAAAACACAATGTGTGATAAGATTCAAAATAGTTCATCGACTCCATTTGAATGGAGAATATAGTCACACAAGCTGAAAAGTAAGTATTATACTCGATCAAGTAGCTTTAAATATAAAATAGAAAATTAATAAAACATTCACATGAAAAACAAACCATGAAATAAGGCAATAGCAGCAGACAAAATTAAATAATCAATAATAGAAATAATGAAAATAATGGAATGAAGGAATATCATAGAAAATATGTTCACTTTATGGTTCGTTGAAATGACGTCAGTTTCATTATTTACATATCAAAATTAGCTTTTGAATTTAAGGGTAATATGAATATTGACTTCGAAGTTCGACTTATTTTTGTACTTCGTTTCTATTTTTTATGTTAATGAGAAAAAGAAAATTCTTGTTCCCAAAGCTAAGATGTCACAAATGGCAAAACTATTTTCTTGATTCCTTATGGGCATATTTGAAAGGCACTGTAGTTCTCTACATCCAAAAAAAATGATGAATCTGCCTTGTTCTGAAATTCAATTCATTGTATGGAAGCTTAAAGCATGTATATGGCAATTATACAGGCTCTTTTGGCACATCGAAAGTTTTACATGAGATGGGATTCAACAACCAACTGACTGTATTTGTATCAAGCTCTGGAAAATAATCAGAGATACCGTAAAACTAAATCGTTGGTGCCACCAAAATAACGATCATCATAGTGTAACAAAATTACAAATAACATGAAAATGTTGCAATCAACTTTTAATTATACTTTCTAATTTTAATACGGAGGTTTTGATTCATATGTTGAATTCTTTTTCCATGTCGGAATATCAATAATATTTTAAATATCTGATACCCACCGAAAAAAAATAGTAAACTATTTATATTAATAAACGTATAATAAATCAATGATTATTTTTATTTATTTATTTACTTATTTTTTTTTTATTTTTTTTTATAAAAGTTCACATCTCACGGGCATTGCCCTATTCGAGGAGAGGAACTTTTCTAGGTAGTATATACCTAGAATCCCGAAGTGGGATCGAACCGGCGCCCTCAAGCACGTGAGTCAATCACCCTACCGTTTGAGCCACGGTAGACGGCAAGTTTGCATTAGTTAACGTATTAAGTGAATTATGAAGTAGATTATAAGCAATTTATAGTTAAGACAGGAGAGCGTCTTCCCAGGTCATATGTCAAAATAGAGGAATATTTTCAGTTGACGGTAGCTAACAAAAAATGAAAACTGATACAAAATTTTCAGGAGTTTTTGCTAATTTTCTGACAGTAATTTGCTGTCCGATAAACTCTGCCTAATATTTTGTCTTGTATGGAAAAAACTGAGAATCAAATTAAGAACTAATAAAAGCTTAGAGGCTTGCCATAATCTACAGAGAATTACTTAAGGGAGAAAGAATGAATTTTAATTTTGCTACTTATTACTTTTCATAATAATAAAAACAAATTTTATCGCACAATTTTAAAGCAAAAAGCTAAATATTTTCAAATTTTTATTTTAAATTGTACGAAAGTTTCATAAAAAATTTTTTAAATTTAATAAAAATTATATATATATATATATATATATATATATATATATATATATATATATATATATATATATATATATATATATATATATATATATATATATATATATATATATATATATATATGCCCCATCCTTGAAAAGGGCTCTGCCCGGAAGAACGGTGGCAGTCTACAACAGCTGCTATAGAACGACCGGAAAGGAAATTAGAGAGGTCACAGAGAGAAAGATAGATTCCGAAAGAGGGAAGTTTAGAAATCAAAGCGCAACAGTGAAAGATTCACCGAAACCCCGAAGAGCGGAGGACCAAGAGTCAGAAAGTAGGGAAAGAAGATCACCAGTAGAACGTTCTTTACGAAAGCCATACTAGCGATCAGAGATAAGATTGGAAGAATTGAGATGTTTCCAAATCTTCCTGTTAAGGATAGATTCGAAAATTTTAGAAAGAACGGAGGTAAAAGAAATAGGACGATAGTTAGAGGGCTGAGAGGGGTCCCCCTTCTTCGGCACAGGTTGAATGAGCGCACGTTTCCAGCAAGAATGGAAGGTCGAAGTAGAAAGACAAAGACGAAATAGTTTACCAAGGTAGTGTGCAAGCTCGGAAGCACAAGTTTTGAGAACCGCAGGAGGAATACCATCAGGACCATAAGCCTTCTTAGTGTTAAGCTCAGAGATAGCAGAAATGACATCTTTAGAAGAAATTACAATGCTAGGAACAAATGAGTTGTAGGGGTTGAAGGATGAGGAATAGCTCCGGAATCGTCTAAGGTAGAGTTAGAGGCAAAAGTTTGAGCGAAGAGTTCTGCTTTAGTAGAAGTTAAAATGGCAGTTGTGCCATCAGAAGAGACTAGAGGAGGGAAAGAGGAAGAAGCAAAGTTAGAGTTAACATTTTTTTTGCAAAATGCCAGAAAGGTCGAGAGGAAGAGGAGCCAGAAAGATAATTGCATTTACGGCGGAGAAAAGAGTTTTTAGTATCTCGAAGAATAGATTTTGCACTATTCCGAGATGAAATATAAATTGAATGAGTTTCAGGAGTTTGAAGACAACGGTAATCTCTGAAGGCAGCATCCTTACGACGGATAGCGCGAGAACAAGTAGAGTTAAACCAAGGTTTGTTAGGTTTAGTAGAAGGGAAAAAATATGGAATGTACACCTCCATGCCAGAAAGAATCACCTCGGTTATGAGCTCAACGCACTCCGAGGGACCCCTCCCACGAAAGCAATAATCATTCCATGGGAAATCAGAGAAGTACAACCGCAAGTCAGACCAGTTAACAGCACCGAAGTGCCACAAACGTCTCCTCCGCCGAAGGCGGGGGCCGTTCTTGCGGAAGACTTGAAGAGACAGACAAGATACAGAGATAAGAAGGTGATCGGATGAACCCAGAGGAGGAAAGAGTTTAACTGTAAAGAAAAGTGTAAGAAGTAAGGAAAAGATCAAGTATGTTGGGTTCACCACCAAGACGGTCAGGGATACGGGTAGGGAGTTGCACCAACTGCTCAAAGTTGTTCTGGATAGAAAAGTCGTAGGCGAGTTCACCGGCTGGATTATGAGAACTAGATGAAAGCCATTGGCGGTGGTGAACATTGAAATCACCTAAAATGATGGTTTCGGAGAAAGGAAAAGAAGACAGAATGTGCTGTATTTTGGAGTTTAAATAGTCGAAAATTTTTGGATAGTCAGTAGAATTAGGAGATAAATAAACAGAACAATTAAATTAATTTTTAGAATTGCAGGAGAGCTTTAGTCATAAAATAGAGAATTCAGGAGACTCCAAATTAGAGACACGAGAGCAGATAATATCGTTGCGCACATATGCGCAACAACTGCCTTTGGCTGAAAATTGAGGATAGAGATAGTAGGAGGTAACAGAATAAGGTTTGCTTTCACACACTCATTCACCTGAGTTTCGGTTAGAATCAAGATACGAGGTTTAGAAGAAGAGATGGTGTTCGACAAAGGGGAAATTTGAAAAAAGACCGCGAATGTTACAGAAATTAATGAAAAAAGAAGATCGTGCACCGGGGCAAGTCGGACGCCGGGTCATGGCGGCACCATCCCCATCATCGGAGGCCGTCAACTCCCAAGTGATGATGGGGTGAGGGGTGGAGGTTGAGGGGCATTCTTTGGATGCCGCCCCTCGAAGCATCTCCAAGGCAGCTCTGATTTTTGCCATTTTGTTTTGTTTTATAAAGGTAATGTAGGAGTAAGCGCTTGTATATATGTGGTAACATGTGAAGAAATGGGGTGGAGAGGTAGTGAGTGCATAGATACTCCAGTATGAGGCGAAGGTACACTAGAGACCCTCTGAGAAGGTGAAACGCGAAAAGGAACGAACCAAAGGGCAATAGAGTGAAACGGAATGGTCTAGCCTATCCTATAACTCAGCGGGTTATGCCCAATGGGGGGTACTTGCATCGCTTCGGACGGCGCTACGTCCTCTCTCTATATGGCGGCACCATATATATATATATATATATATATATATATACTATATATATATATATATATATATATATATATATATATATATATATATATATATATATATATATATATATATATATATATATATATATATATATATATATATATATATATATATATATATATATATATATATATATATATATATATATATATATATATATATATATATATATATATATATATATATATAACTTTGGTGTACAAATGCCAGAAGCCTACCAAATTTCCACCAGAGTAAGGAGGAAATTGGGGATGTGGTCAAATTAAAGATCGACATGTCCCGATACACGGAGTTTGATGGTATGTAAGTCATAGGAAGTTGGGAAAATAGATAAAGAGAGTGAGTTCAACACTTTGCCTGTAGAGTATATGTAAGATTGAACATAGCGGTTAAGTCTGGGGTCTGAGAGTTGGACAGAGAAAGGATGAGAGTGTGTAGAAAGACGTGTCGCACGAGCTCTTCTCAAAGGGGGAGGTATGTGAAGATAGAGTTCAGAAGAACAGCCCTCCTTGTAATAGCGATAGTACAGAGAGAGTCACGCAACAATTCGACGGGTAGAAAGAGATTGGAGAGAATTAGAAAGAGTAGGAGAGTTGATAAGACGAAAAGCCCTAGACTCCATCTTTTCAAGGAGAGCAATATGAGTGAAGCCACCTCAGATGTGTGAGGCATACTCCATACAGGGGCGAACAACACCCCTA
>SEYY01001596.1:32500-55000 GCA_009176605.1 Armadillidium nasatum | reverse complement strand
ATTAAAAACAGATGGGAAAAGGAATGAAAGAGGCATTAGATGGAACATTGAAAAGAGAAGAGAAGGGTGTTGGATCATGCGAGGAGAATCAAAAACATGGCCGACAGGACTAGCAACTGGGTACTATAATTATTGCTTACTGCTTGTAGCAGCTCCAGGACCATCATGGGAAACCACAGCTCCGAGAAGCATGTTACTCTGGAGAGCTCTTTGAAAATGTGTTGAGGTTAGATGTAGAAGGTGTTAGTCCCAGTTTAAGGGTGAAACCCCTCCCTGGGAGTTTAAATAAAACCAAGGCCTGGCACGAAAAAGAGTCGAAAAATATGAACTTTAGAGCATTTAGGAGGGGACTTTAGAGCAGATGGGAAATATGCTCTTCCATTGGCAGGGAAAAAAATTAATAAATATATATAATATATATATATATAATAATAATTATATAAAATATAATATATATATATATATATAATATCATATAATATAATAACTAATATAATAACGCTTTGTTTCATGTAAGAATTTCTTTTTATATCTCAAAGGGTCTCCGTCAGGCTCCCAAAGATTTGGCCCCCTTCCCCCCCCCCCCTGGTTCGCGGTCTTTATCCCCTCCGCGCTGCCCAAAATGAATGATATCCATTTTATTTAAAGTTAAGTTTTGCCCTATCTAAAATTTTTATTAAAAAAAATATTTTTATTATTTTTGTTAAAGATTTGAATGAGTTTGGGTATGAAAGTGAAAATAAAAGATACCTTTCAAGTGGGTATGAAAGTGAAAATAAAGATACCTTTCAAGTGGGTATGAAAGTGAAAATAAAGTACTTTCAAGAGCCATGATGCCCAAATTGTCCATTCTGTATGGCATTGTATAGCGAAGAATGCTGATATTTAAATTTTGAATGAAACACTGCGTACCCATCAGCTGTTGCTTTCTGAAACAAAAAATAAATAATAAATAAATAAAATAAATAAAAATATATATATATATAATATACTATAATAAAATATATATATATAATATATATATATATATTATATCTATATATATATATATATATAATATATATAATAATATAATATATATAAATTTTGTTATTATATATATTATTATATTATTATTATTATTTACAAAAATTTCAAATTTTTATTAATTAATATATAATATTATATATATATAATATATATATATATATATATATATATATATTTAGTATATATATATATATATATGATATATAATATATATATATATATATATATATATATATAATTAATATAAAATGTTTAAGGTAAATATGAATTAAGTGATTTGTTTTCGTAACTTACATCTGCGTGAAAAAACAAAGTCATGTAGATGACGAACATGAAGGGGAGACTGACGGCGCTGTAACAGAAATCTGCGATGCATAAATTGAGGATCAAGATGGTGTCTGCAGATAATTTGGTGACGTAACGTTTACAGGCTGGCAATTTGAACTGATAAACTAAAGCGGCAACTGTTAACAGGTTTCCGATCGAACCAATGATGCTAACAGTGAGTGTGACGACCATGCCAACGACAAGCATCATTTGAAAGCCCAGAGTTTCTGGTGACGAAGTAGGAGTCACAAGGACACCAGAACCTATGGACTGAAGAGTGTCATTTGCGCCCAAAACATCGGGACTGGTGGTTGGCAGAGAGTCCAACCCGAGTGTGCTGTATTCATTGATACCATTTTCAATTCCAATTGCGAGTGACACGTTTGTTGAACGTTGATTTCAAACCATTTTGATAAAATGTGATTTTTCGACTTTTCAAACTCAGCCATTTATTTATTCAAGATTTTTAACTGAAATTAACACAAAGAAAATTTTTAAATGTTAATAAACTTAAAAATTAAAACTTCAATATTGGTCATTTTTTAATTAAAAAATTTTATTTAAAAAAAAAATTTTTTTTTTTTTTATTATTATTATTTTTTTTAAATTTATTTTTAAAATTTTTTTTACAATTTTTTTTTTTTTTTTTTTTTTTTTTTTTTTTTTTTTTTAATTTTAAATTAAAACTGAAAAAAAAAAATATTATATTAATTATTATATTATTATTATATTATTATTAAAATTATTGGAATGAAAGAATAATTTCGAAAGTGTTCAGAGTAAATAAACCTTGAAAAAATTCCGAAAAATTCGGAGTCTTTAATTAAGCCTCCAAGAAAAGTACGAAAAAAACCGTTGGGACATTTTAAAAGTATCCCAACAAGATCATACACAATAATAATAATAAATAATATTAATAATAATAATAAATAAAATAAAATAAATAAAAATAATAATAATAATAATAATAATAAAAAAAAAAAAAAATTTTTTTTAATTTTTAATTTGAATTTTTTTTTTTTTTTTTTTTTTTTTTTTTTTTTTTTTTTTTTTTTTTTTTTTAAATTAATTATAATAATTTTTTTTTTTGTTTTTTTTTTTTTTTTTTTTTTTTTTTTTAAAAAAAAGCATTAATACAGGGACGAAAAAAAAAGAAAAAAATATTAAAGTTTAGATAATTTTCAAAATTTTGCCGTATATATAAAAAGACGTGACAATCGTTTCATTTACGTCGCCGCTTCAGTGTGTGGTGTGTTGTGTGTGTGTGTGTGTGTGTGTGTGTGTGTGTGTGTGAGAACAAATGACACAAAAGCAACAAATTTAACCCAAAGCAAAGAGACACAAAGACAACAGATGTAATTTTGAAGAGAGAGAGAGAGAGAGAGAGAGAGAAGAGAGAATGGAGAATTAAATGTTGCTCTTTCTTTAACGAGTTCTTAGAGTATTAGGAAGTTGCGCAACATCTTTCTACAGAATATAATATTTCTCACTTTTGGGATACTAATATTTGAATTTTTCTCTTCAATACCCCTACACTAACTACTACTATTAATAAAGTAATATTTTTGCTCTATATATATATACATATATATATATTATAAAATAATTACATATAATATTATATATATCTATACTATAATATTATTTAAATAATATATATATATATATATTATATATATTACAATAGAACAAAGGGTAAGTATATTTTATTAGGTAAGTATATTGTTCTTTTAACACACTAAAAATTTATTTCTACCACAAATACACGTACATAAACATAAATGCACACACAAACACACCACAGCAACACACACATACACTCTAAACTTCACAACGCTAAGAAAATGAGACCGATATTATTTCATTACCTCGTAAAAAAATATAAAGAGAATAATAGAAAGAGTCTTGCATTTACCACCACAGTTCTAACTTTAAAAAAAAATATATTATTAAAAATTTCTACCAAAAAAAAATGTCACTTGCAAAGCGAAGGACAAACTTGTAAATGTTTTTTGTATTGAAAATGTTAAAAGTAATGTCCTTTATGATAGAGTTACAACAAGTGTCTCTCTCCCACATGTTAGTATCTTTTTTTTTTTTTTTTTCTAATAGTCGAAATTTTGATTTATGTCTGTTTGATAGTCAAATATATTTACAAGGTAACACTGCTTAAGAAAATTAATTATACTATATTGGGGAAAGGAGAGGGGGGAAGTAACCTAACCTGGCCTAAAATAACACCTTAACCTAACCTGACCTAAAATAACAGCCCTTAACCTAACCTAACAGTGTAAAGTTATTTTTGCGAAAATGCGGAAATAGTTGTCCGCAGATTTTGTATAAATTTACTTGGATTTTAAATGAATTCCAGTCATATATATATAATATATATATATATATATATAATTATAATAATAATAATATAATAATATATATATATAATATATATATATATATATAATATATATAAATTAATATATATATAACTAATATATTGTCAGTTGTGGAGGGAAAGGTAGACTCCTACAGTAGAATTTACTAAACAGATGTATTTTAGAGCCTCTTTTTATAACAAATAATATATAATAATATAAAAATTCTATATAATAATAAAAAATAATAATAAAAATAATAAATAATGAATAAATTCTAATAATATAAATAATAATTAATAATATAATAATAATAATAATAAATAATAAAATAATAATCACCAACCCCCAGGTAGGACTAAGTCCTGTCAGTGGGATCTTCGAGGAAGATCCTTGGGTTTCACGGACCCATGGCTTATATTTCTGGCTGGGCCGTGCCTATCGCTGATGCCGGAGATTTTTCCCATCATTTTCAAGAGCACTCCACTGATGTACGCGTTTAACGACTGAGTCATTCGAGCTATGCACGCAAGGAGAAAATCGCTCACATTTCCCCCTCCAGCCAGCTCGAACCCTGGACCTCTCAGGATAGCTATCACGAGTGCTCGTTCGACTGAGCTACGGAGCCGCAATAATAATAATAATAATAATAAAATAATAATAATATAATAATAATAATAAATAGATAATAACGATTAATGAATAATGAAAATAATAAAAATAATAAAATATAATAAATTAAACAAATTCAACAAATTCACAAATATTCTTCCGTGATGGTACATTTACAGCTTTAAAGGTTAACAGAGTCCTATAACTACAAAATCAATAATAATCAATATAATAATAATGACAATGGTCCAAATTCTCGAAAAGGGGCTGCTATGGGAAAACACTGCCGTTTCCTTTTAGCGCCCATGTGAATACAATACATTTAATAATGCAAAGTTAGGATAGGTTACTTCTAGAGTTACGAAATTCTAGATTATTGATCCTGCAAGCAACAATAACAAAGTCGTAAATTATGAAGTTTGCTACAATAATGTCTAAGTAATAAAAAAATAACAATGATGATAAAATAATAAATATAAAAATAATAATAATGAAAATAATAATATATAACATAAAAATAATAATAATAATAATAATAATAATAATAGCAATATTAGTAATAATAATAATAACACATATTTTACAGAGTTCATTTGTGAATAATAATAATAATAATAATAATAATAATAATGGTAAAAAGAAAATTAATAATAATACTAAAAAAAAAAAAAAAAAAAAAAAAAAAAAATAATAATACTAATAAAATAAAATAAAATAATAATAAATAATAATAATAAAATAATAATAAAAATAATAATGTATACTAGATGATTATAATAAAATAAATAAAAATAATAAATTATATAAAAATAAGAAAAAAAGATTAATAAAATATTAATAATAATAATAATAATGAAATTTTTTTTTTTTTTTTTTAATTTAATTAATTTTAAAAATTTTATGCATCATTTTAATATTTATATTAATAATAATTAAAAAATAATTAATTGTTAATCTAATAAAATGTAATAACAGAAATCTTTTTCACACAAATCTTAATTTACATTTTATATTAATAGTATAGGACTACGTAATGTAAAATTATTATGGACCCTCACGAATAAAGAATTTATGATTATATATTATTATTATTATTATTATTATTATTATTATATTATTATTATTATTATATTATTATCGTATTATTATTATTAATATTAATATTATTATTAATCTTATTCTTATTCTTATAATATTATTATTTTTATATTATTTTATTATAATCATCATAGTTATCATTATTATTATTATTATTATTATTATTATTATTATTATTATTATTATTGATAAAAGAGCTCTATAAAATATCTGTATTATTATTAATTTTGCTATTATTATCAATTATTATTATTATTATTATTATTATTATTTAGTTTTTTTTTTTTTTTTTTTTTTTTTTTTTTTTTTTTTTTTTTTTTTTTTTTTTTTATTATTATTATTATTGATTATTATTATTATTTATTATTATTATTATTATTATTATTATTATTATTATTATTATTTATTATTTATTATTATTATTATTATTATATCATTGTTATTATTATTACTAGAATTATTGTAGCAAACTTCATAATTAACGACTTTGTTATTGTTGCTTGCATGATCAATAATCTAGAATTTCGTTACTCTAGAAGTAACCTATTCCTAACTTGCAATTATTTATTTGTATGTATTAAACATTGGGGCTCAAAGGAAAACGCAGTGTTTTCCCCTAGCAGCCCCTTTTCAGAGAATTGGACATTGTCACATTATTATTATTATTAAGATTATTAATTGAATTTGTAGTATAGGACCTACTGTTAACCTTAAAGCCTGTAAATGTACCATCACCTGAATAAATATTTGTGAATTGTGAATTGTGAATTATTATTATTATTATTATTATTATTATTATTATTATTATATTATTATTTATTATTATTATTATTATTATTATTATTATTAATTATTATGCGGTCCGTAGCTCAGTCGATCGAGCACTCGTGATAGCAATCGAGAGGTCCAGGGTTCGAGGCCTGGCTGGAGAGGGAAATGTGAGCGATTTCTCCTTGGCATAGCTCCGAATGACTCAGCGTTAAACGAGTACATCAGTGGAGTGCTCTTGCCACTATGGAATAATTCCGGCATCCGCGATAGGCCTGGCCCAGCCAGCGGTATCCGCCGTGGGCCCTTGAAACCCAGGGATCTTCCTCGAAAGATCCCACTGACAGGAATTCCTACCTGGGGGAAGGTGATTATAGGTATTATATTATTATTATTATTATTATTATTATTATTATTATTAATTATTATATTTTTATAATTTCATTATTATTATTTTTATTATTATTTTTAATTATTATAATTATTAATATTATTATTAATAATTGTTATTAAAAAGATGGCTCTAAAATACATCTGTTGTTAGTAAATTCTAATGTAGGAGTATAACCTTTTCCCTCCACAACTGACATATATATATATATATATATATTATATATATATATATATATATATATATATATATATATATATATATATATATATATATATATATATATATATATATATATATATATATATATATATATATATATATTATATATATATATATATATATATATATATATATATACTGAATTCATTTAAAATCCAAGTAAATTTATACAAAATCTGCGGACAACTATTTCCGCATTTTCGCAAAAATAACTTTACACTGTTAGGTTAGGTTAAGGTGCTGTTATTTTAGGTCAGGTTAGGTTAAGGTGTTATTTTAGGCCAGGTTAGGTTACTTCCCCCCTCTCCTTTCCCCAATATAGTATAATTAATTTTCTTAAGCAGTGTTACCTTGTAAATATATTTGACTATCAAACAGACATAAATCAAAATTTCGACTAATTAAGGAAAAAAAAAAAGAAAAAAAGATACTGAACCATAGTGGGAGAGAGACACTTGTTGTAACTCTATCATAAAGTGACATTTACTTTTAACATTTTCAATACAAAAAACATTTACAAGTTTGTCCTTCGCTTTGCAAGTGACATTTTTTTTTGGTAGAAATTTTTAAATAATTATATTTTTTTTTTAAAGTTAAGAACTGTGGTGGTAAATGCAAGACTCTTTCTTATTATTCTCTTTATATTTTTTTACGAGGTAATGAAATAATATCGGTCTCATTTTCTTAGCGTTGTTGAATGTTATAGAGTGTATGTGTGTGTGTGTGTGTGTGTGTGTTTGTGTGTGCATTTATGTTTATGTACGTGTATTTGTGGTAGAAATAAATTTTTAGTGTGTTAAAAGAACAATATACTTACCTAATAAAATATTACTTAACACTTTGTCTATATATATAATATATATATATATAATATATATATATATATATATATATATATATATATATATATATATATATATATATATATATATATATATATATATATATATATATATAATATATATATATATATATAAGAGCAAAAATATTACTATTATTAATAGTAGTAGTAGTAGTAGGTGGTATTAAAAGAGGGAAAAATAATTCAACAATATTAGATAATCCCAAAAGTGAGAAATATTATATTCTGTAAGAAAAGAATGTTGCGCAAAATTCCATAATAACTCTAAAGAACTCGTTAAAAGAAAGAGCAAACATTTAATTACTCCAATCTCTCTCTCTCTCTCTCTCTCTCTCTCTCTCTCTCTCTCTCTCTTCAAAATTATATCTGTTGTCTTTGTGTCTCTTTGCTTTGGGTTAAATTTGTTGCTTTTGTGTCATTTGTTCTCACACACACACACACACACACACACACACACACACACACACACACACACACACACACTGAAGACGGCGACGTAAATGAAAACGATTTTGTCACGTCTTTTTATATATAACGGCAAAAATTTTGGAAGAAATTATCTAAACTTTAAATATTTTTTTCTTTTTTTTTCCGTCAGACTTGATTGAATGTTCATTTCTTCACTTGAAACAAACGACAACATTTTAACATTTAAAAAAAAAAATTCAAATTTTAAATATATAATTTAAAAAATAAATAAATAAATAAATTCTTCACCTCAAATTCAAAAATGGAATATGAATTCAACATTTTAAATTAAAAAAATTGCCATTATTATTATTATTATTATTATTATTATTATTATTATTATTATTATTATTATTATTATTATTATTATTATTATTATTATTATTATTTGCTGTTAGTGATCTTTGTTGGGATACTTTTAAAATGTCCCAACGGCTTTTTTTCGTACTTTTCTTGGAGGCTTAATTAAAGACTCCGAATATTTTCTTGAATTTTTTCAAGAGTTTATTTACTCTTTGAACCACTTTCGAAATTATTCTTTTCATTCCAATAATAATAATAATAATAATAATAATAATAATAATAATAATAATAATAATAATAATTTTTTTTTTTTCAGATTTTGTGAATTTGAAAATTAGAAAAATTTTGACCTGGAAATGTCAAATTAATAAAAAGTGTAAAAAAAAAAAAATTATGGACAAAAAAATTTAAAAATAAATTTGTCTTTTGCAAAATATTTTTACTCGAAGTGAATTTTTTTTTTTTTAAATAAAATAAAAAATTTTTAAAGTTAAAAAAATGACCAATATTGAAGTTTTAATTTTTGAAGTTTATTAACATTTGAAATGAAATTTTCTTTGTGTTAAATTTCAGTTAAAAATCTTGAATAAATAAATGGCTGAGTTTGAAAAGTCGAAAAATCACATTTTATCAAAATGGTTTGAAATCAACGTTCAACATAACGTGTCACTCGCAATTGGAATTGAAAATGGTATCAATGAATACAGCACACTCGGGTTGGACTCTCTGCCAACCACCAGTCCCGATGTTTTGGGCGCAAATGACACTCTTCAGTCCATAGGTTCTGGTGTCCTTGTGACTCCTACTTCGTCACCAGAAACCCTGGGCTTTCAAATGATGCTTGTCGTTGGCATGGTCGTCACACTCACTGTTAGCATCATTGGTTCGATCGGAAACCTGTTAACAGTTGCCGCTTTAGTTTATCAGTTCAAATTGCCAGCCTGTAAACGTTACGTCACCAAATTATCTGCAGACACCATCTTGATCCTCAATTTATGCATCGCAGATTTCTGTTACAGCGCCGTCAGTCTCCCCTTCATGTTCGTCATCTACATGACTTTGTTTTTTCACGCAGATGTAAGTTACGAAAACAAATCACTTTAATTCATATTTACTCTTAAACATTTATATATATATATATATATATATATATATATATATATATATATATATATATATATATATATATATATATATATATATATATATATATATATATATATATATATATATATATATATATATATATATATATATATATATATATATATATATATATATATATATATATATATAGAGAAATATTTAAAAATTTTGTAATAATAATAATAATAATAATAATAATAATAATAATAATAATAATAATAATAATAATAATAATAATAATAATAATAATAATATAAAAATTATATATATATATTATATTATATTATATATATAATATATATATATATATATATATATATATATATATATATATATATATATATATATATATATATATATATATATATATATATTTATTTTTATTTATTTATTTATTTATTTTTTGGTACAGAAAGCAACAGCTGATGGGTACGCAGTGTTTCATTGCAAAACTTGTAAATATGCAGCATTTCTTCGCTATACAAATGCCATAACAGAATGGACAACTTTAGGCATCATGGCTCTTGAAAGGTATCTTTTATTTTCACTTTCATACCCACTTGAAAGGTATCTTTTATTTTCACTTTCATACCCACTTGAAAGGTATCTTTTATTTTCACTTTCATACCCAAACTCATTCAAAAATACTTTCAAACAAAAATAATAAAAATATTTTTTTTAAATAAACAATTTGTAACATAGGGCAAAAACTTAACTTTAAATAAAATGGATGTCATTCATTGTGTGGGCAGCGGCGGAGGGGATAAAGATCCGCGGAACCCGGGGGGGGAAGGGGGCCAAGATCTTTGGGAGCCTCCGACGGAGACCCTTGTGAGAGTATAAAAAGAAATCCTTAAGCATGAAACAAAGCAGTTATTTATATATATATATATATATATATATATATATATATATATATATATATATATATATATATATATATATATATATATATATATATATATATATATATATATATATATATATATATATATATATATATGTATGGAAGGGTTTTCACCCTGCCAATGGGAGCAGCATATTTCACCATCTACTCTTAAAAGTCCCTCTCCTGAAGTGCTCTAAAAGTTCATATTTTTCGACTCGTTGGTTTCAGTGCCAGTCCTTGAGTTTTATTTAAACTCCCAGGGAGGGGTTTCACCCTTAAACTGGGACTAACACCTTCTACATCTAACCTCAACACATTTTCAAAGAGCTCTCCAGAGTAACATGCTTCTCGGAGCTGTGGTTTCCCATGATGGTCCTGGAGCTGCTACAAGCAGTAAGCAATAATTATAGTACCCAGTTGCTAGTCCTGTAGGCCATGTTTTTGATTCTCCTCGCATGATCCAACACCCTTCTCTTCTCTTTTCAATGTTCCATCTAATGCCTCTTTCATTCCTTTTCCCATCTGTTGTTAAGTGCGTCCACTCTCGACAGCAGCCGAATCAATAGAGATATATATATATATATATATATATATATATATATATATATATATATATATATATATATATATATATATATATATATATATATATATATATATATATATA
Source organism: Armadillidium nasatum (assembly GCA_009176605.1). Taxonomy (NCBI): domain Eukaryota; kingdom Metazoa; phylum Arthropoda; class Malacostraca; order Isopoda; family Armadillidiidae; genus Armadillidium; species Armadillidium nasatum. Next base: position 43,846 of record SEYY01001596.1, on the reverse strand, counting down.
TATATATATATATATATATATATATATATATATATATATATATAAGAGGGACCCATTGAAGATCTTGGAGGGAAGCCCCGTCAACCTTAGCGCCACCACTGGGTGTGGGTGATCTATTATTATTATTATCACGTCCCGAATTGAGAATAACATTTCGATTTTTTGTATTTTTTTAATTAAGATGTTCCAAATAAACTCCATCAACAATTGCAAAAGATAAAAATAAAAACAAATATTGGCTTTATACAAATCTCTTTATATACCTTAATACTTATGGCTAATATATATATATATATATATATATATATATATATATATATATATATATATATATATATATATATATATATATATATATATATATATATATATATATATATATATATATATATATATATATATATATATATATATATATATATATATATATATATATATATATATATATATATATATATATATATATATATATATATATATATATATATATATATATATATATATATATATATATATATATCGCAAGCCCTCTCTCTCTCGGAACGAACTATCTTCTCTCTATGAGACAATTATATTAATAATATTTAATTTTATATCTAGGAAGAAATTACCAAATATTTAGAGCCATGAGACAATTCTATTAATAATATTAATTATATTAATAATATTTAATTTTTTTCAAGGGAGAAATTACTTAATATTTAGAGCCATTTTTTAGCCTCTATTACCATTCTATTAATCCGATGCAATATTCATAGACACGCGCTCCCTATTTACTTGCAACATGCAATTCAAATAGATTTTTCTCTATTATTTACTACGTTTATTGTGAAATTTACGATTCTGAACATTACAAAAGCCTATTCTATATATATATATATATATATATATATATATATATATATATATATATATATATATATATATATATATATATATATATATATATAATATATATATATATATATATATATATATATATATATATATATATATATATATATATATATATATATATATATATAATATTTATAAACTTCTTTTAAGACCACAAAGCGATATCTAAAAATAATATAAAATTAATCTATTAATTAAATTATTATTATTATTATTATTATTATTATTATTATTATTATTATTATTATTATTATTATTATTATTATTATTATTATTATTATTATTATTATTATTATTATTATTATTATATTATTATTATTATTATTATTATTATTATTATTATTATTATTATTATTATTATTATTATTATTATTATTATTATTATTATTATTATTATTATTATTATTATTATTATTATTATTATTAATATTAGGTCGCTAGTCAAAAATTCTCGATGTGGTTCACGAGTTTTTATTTTAATTGTTGGCCCAACCCCCGTTGTTGTTTGAGGTGCTGGTGGGGAATAGGGGGAGGAGGGGCAAACTTTTATTTGAGTAAATTTTTTGTTCGTTGTTGAAGATGTGGTTGGTCACAAAATCTGCCTTGGATTAATCAAGTTATTTGCGACGGTAACACAATTCATATTCACTAAATTTCAGAGAATGTGAACGTGGGTCTTATCGCTGGTCCTTACAAATTGCATTTCATACTTTTCTTTATCTACTCTTTGAGAGGAGGGGATGGGAGAGATGTTTTGAGGGGATGGGGATGTTTTGAGGAGATGAGAGGGGAGAGATGTTTCGAGGAGAGATATATTTCGAGGAGAAAGGAGGGGAGAGATGTTTTAAAAGGATTTCGTTTTAGGTTTGTTTGGATTTTGAGCCTTGTTTAACCTAACTATTTCAAACTATTTTCCAGATGGCACCCCTTTAACCGTTAGTAATTCGATCCCCGCTTAACAACATCTCGAAGAACTTTTCGTAGCTCATATCATCATATTTCTTTCTTATTAATGTTTTCGTGCAATTTTATATAAGTCTTTGAGGGATGAATATGTGACGAAGCACAGATTGACTTTGCTTCACCGGAAAATTATGCAGAATAAAACGTATTAAAAACAGTAAACAATAAAAAGCACGTAACAAAAACAATCTTCAATTGTCGCGGTTTATTTTCTACACAAAAAAAAAGTTGCGATTTTGATAAAAATTAGGTGTGAAGCCCAAAAAGGAAAGAGAGAACATGCTTTTTCGACTTTCATTTACGTCATTTTGTAACTCTACCATATTAAGAAGTGTAAATTTCAGCATCGTTCCAACTGAAGACATGACGATTCGCACACCTACACCTATAGTCACACACCTACACCTACACTCACCCATGGTTATATACATGCATTGTTAACGGCGCAATTTTGTGATAAAAGCCTTTCATTATTTAATTGGACGGAATACATTCATACTGAAACTCTTGTTGACTTTCTCAATATATATATATATATATATATATATATATATATATATATATATATATATATATATATATATATATATATATATATATATATATATATATATATATATATATATATATATATATATATATATATATATATATATATATATATATATATATATATATATATATATATATATATATATATATATATATATATATATATATATATATATATATATATATATATATATATATATATATATATATATATATATATATATATATATATATATATATATATATATATATATATATATATATATATATATATATATATATATATATATATATATATATATATATATATATATATATATATATATATATATATATATATATATATATATATATATATATATATATATATATATATATATATATATATATATATATATATATATATATATATATATATATATATATATATATATATATATATATATATATATATATATATATATATATATATATATATATATATATATATATATATATATATATATATATATATATATATATATATATATATATATATATATATATATATATATATATATATATATATATATATATATATATATATATATATATATATATATATATATATATATATATATATATATATATATATATATATATATATATATATATATATATATATATATATATATATATATATATATATATATATATATATATATATATATATATATATATATATATATATATATATATATATATATATATATATATATATATATATATATATATATATATATATATATATATATATATATATATATATATATATATATATATATATATATATATATATATATATATATATATATATATATATATATATATATATATATATATATATATATATATATATATATATATATATATATATATATATATATATATATATATATATATATATATATATATATATATATATATATATATATATATATATATATATATATATATATATATATATATATATATATATATATATATATATATATATATATATATATATATATATATATATATATATATATATATATATATATATATATATATATATATATATATATATATATATATATATATATATATATATATATATATATATATATATATATATATATATATATATATATATATATATATATATATATATATATATATATATATATATATATATATATATATATATATATATATATATATATATATATATATATATATATATATATATATATATAAATATATATATATATATATATATATAATAATAATAATAGCAGTAATAATAATAATAATAATAATAATAATAATAATAATAATAATACTAGAGCCCCTTCTGCCCGTCCTTTTTCTTTTGATTTTAGAACCCTTTTAAAATTTGGCATATATATAAGAGTGCCCCAAATGCTGTTCTTCTCAATGTCCATTGTGTAAACGTTTGATTAAATGTGGGTTGACCTTTTTTGAAGTTTGTGGGTTCACTTCTTTTGTGGATTTCATTTATTTATTCTTTATTTTCAGTTTTAATCAGAACTTAAAACTATTGGTACTCAAAATAGTTAACAGTATAAATGGTATATTTATTTGTGGGTAGTGTGTTTGGTTTCTGTACTTTACTAAACCACTTTTTCATCCTACCTCTACAAAAATCTACTTCAAATATGTTTTCTCAAACCATTATTCTTCCCATTTTCTCAACCAACACCAACAACACAATAATTACGCTACCAAAGATACCAATATAGTCAACTACAAATTCAGTACCACACAGTTAGAAATTTTAATAAGGAATATATTTTTATGAATATCACCACATTGGAAGAAAAGTTCAGCCCCCCACCCCCTTTCCCAAAAAAAAAAAAAAAAAAAAAAAAAAAAAAAAAAAAAAAATCTAGAATTAATAAAAGGAAAAAGATACATTAAGCAGAAGAAAGTAGCTTCACAAATTTATTATCTTTGGTAATTGTAAAATAAATTTATGAGATTTGTCGCAACCATTATTTGGAACATTTGAGTAGTACCACTTCACTACAACCATGTTTTACTTTCAGATGTGTGACCATCTACCGATTTCAGAGGAAAGCTTCGTCCAAAAAGACTCTTCAGCCCAATTAAAACTTTGTCGTATATGGTTTTTCTTTGGATATTTGCGATGGCAGCTCAGACACTCACTCTTACAGAGGTTAGATCATCATCATCATTATCATAATAATAATAATAATGATAATAATAATAATAATAATAATAATAATAATAACAATAATAATAATAACAATAACAATAAAAATAAAAAAAAAAAAAAAAAAAAATAAAAATAATAATAATAATAATAATAATAATAATAATAATAATAATAATAATAATAATAATAATAATAATAATAATAATAATAATAATAATAATAATAATAAATAATAATAATAATAATAATAATAATAATAATAATAATAATAATAATAATAATAATAATGATAATAATAATAATAATAATAAAAATAATAATAATAATAATAATAATAATAATAATAATAATAATAATAATAATAAAAATAATAATAATAATAATAATAATAATAATAATAATAATAATAATAATAATAATAATAATAATAATAATAATTTAAGTATTATTATTATTATTATCATTATTAATTGTAGCAGTAGAAGAACTTGCATGGGGAAATAAAGTGGGTGGAAATTTGATTATATTTAGATGAGAAAAGAAAGAAAATTCTGAATTAAATGTTTTTTTTTTTAATTTTAATATGTTTGACATCTATTTTTCAAATATATTTGAGCAAACCATTAACTATTAACCGTCTTTGATTTTAACATTCCTCCAACTGTGGTGGAATTAAAAAATTGGAATGATTGAGGACCATTTCTATAAGGTAAAATTATTCACTAAAAACTTGGAAATAATAATAATAATAAAAAAGTTGAGAAAAAATCTGATAAATTCGATAATGGATACTTTGAAAGAGAAATGGAAAAAATGGTGTGAATGATAAGATCGTTATGAGTGGGAAGATGTGGAGGATTAAGATATGAAAAGTTAAGGTTTGGAGAATCTACTCTGGAGAAGGAATGTGAAAAGTCAGAGAAGTCGGTTGTGACATTATGGTGGCAAGTTAAAAAGATGAAACAAAAAAAAATTAAAAACCTTAGAGTAGAAAAGATTGACCCACGTGCTTGATGGTGTGGCTCAAACCCTCATATGGATGTAGAAGCTACCCAGAAAATTTTCCTTTTTGAATGGGGCAATGCCCATGAGGTACGAACTTTTAACAAAAAATGAGAGAGGTAAACAAATAAAAGGTAATAGACAGAAAAGTCTTCTGGAACATAACGGATGCGAAGAGGAAGATTTTTTTTTATAGATTTTGTTTGGATTATGTTCTAGAATATTGAATGTTAAAAATGGGGCTTCACATTCACCTACTTGGTGAAAATATCCCAACAAACTTTGGCACAAATGACGAATATGCCATAAAAAAAAATTCATTAAAGAAAAGACTTATTTGATGGAGAAAATAACTTCACCAAATTATTTTCTAATTAGAAAATAATAAAAATTTTTTTTTATTATTTTCTAATTAGAAAATAATAATAAAAAATTTTATTTGTTGACATTTTTGCAATGTTGGCTTATGACAGAATTGATGGATTAATTCCAACAATTGATTCAAATTCTGTTTCACAATCTGCGATGCTCTCTTTGGAAAAGGAGGCAACGCTTGTACAACAAATGCCCTGACAAAAGCAACCTATTTACACATATAACCTTTCAGTCCCAGCCGCTACACAAAGTACCTTTATCTATTTTGGCCATTTCCTTTGATCAGCATACTATCAAATACCGTGCAGCTTAGCATGTCGGCCTTTTATTTGTCATTGGTTTCCAGTTTTTCTACCCGAACTCCGATGGAATTGGTATAACTATGGTCTTTGCCCATCGAAGGAGATATATATATATATATATATATATATATATATATATATATATATATATATATATATATATATATATATATATATATATATATATATATATATATATATATATATATATATAAATGTTTTTTTTTATTTTTATTTTTTTTCTCTCGAAGTGTTTTGGTCAATTAATACTTTTTCTCGAAGTGTTTTGCTTCATTTTTATGGAAGGTTTTGTATAATCCGTAAAATTAATTGGAGTGAAGAAAAGCTTAAAATTGAGTTTAAATTTTTAATGTTGGCAACGTATTCACAATATTTCATCTTCCATTTTGTACTATGTTAAATAAAGTTATTGTTTGACTTTGGAAATTCATGAAAATCGTGATTTGTAAATTTAATTTCTTCGTTTTTCTTGCCAAGGTTTGCTCCAGCTTTGAAATAGGAAGAAACAGAGGAAAAATTTTTTTGAAAAGAGTGAAAATGCGAAATGGAAATTTTTGAAATGTAACATCCTTTTCATGGGAGGATGAAGAAGGATGAGCCAAATAAGAAACATGATATTTGAGTGGAGAGAAGTTGTTGAAAATGTGAATTGAATTAAGAGAATTGCTGAAGAGTTCTCATGGGAGAAAATTAGGTACACTTTAAGGTTGTCGATTCAAGAACAAGAATCAAAGATAAAGAACTTTACTCTTTAAAATAAAAAAAAGAATTTAAAGACCCCAAAGAGTTTAAATGTGAACATTAAATGTTCCACCACTTTATTCCTAATGTCAGAAATGTTAAATTTGACTTTTTTATATTAAATTCGCTCCTCACGGGCATAGTCTACTTTGAAGAGGTGAACCTACAAAGTTCCCTTCCTCAAATATCGAAATTCTAAGTAGGGATTGAACCAGCATCTTCAAACACGTGATAAATCCCTCAACCGTTTTGCCACGGTCACTTAAGATTAATTTTTGTTTTTCCTTTTTAACTTTTAAAATTCGTTTCAGAAATTCGGACGATTTGGATACAACCAGGATACCCTCAAATGTGATTTCATGCCCACTGGAAATGCCACTTATTTTGTCACCCCAAGAGTATTCTTCTTCGCTCTTGAGAGTGCCGTGCCTTGTTTTCTCATCTTAATAGGGTACATCGTAATCCTGATGCAGGTCTACAGCAGTAAAAGTTTCTTCACCGGGAACAATTCCATGTTAGTAATATTTTTTTATTATATTTCTTATGACTTCCTCGCCATATAATTATTTTATTAGTTCTTGTCCTTCGTTTGAAAGAATATTTTATTAATGAAATAAAATTCCCCTCAAAGAGGTTTTAGCCAAACTTAGAGTCATGAATGATGATAATTAGGAAAAATCATTTTGATGTCAGTATTTAAAATATGATTTATTCAAATATCCAACGAAAATAAATTATTTTTTTAAATTATAATATTTTAAAGGAAACATAACGTTTCACAGTAAAACCCTTAATACATATTCATAAAGAGTGAGTATTAATATTGTTAAAGACTGTTTATATCTCTTTATTTCAACAGAACCTCTGCCACATTAATGAGTATGTGCCTCCGCAGAAGCAAGACCACTCGCCTTATCATGCTTCTCCTTACCTTGTATCTTGTATGTGTGATTCCTGTCTGCATTTACAATGTCGTAATTCACGAGAGCGAACTTGGAGAAACGAAGAATCAAATTATTGGCATTGCTTTGTACTGTCTTTATTGGATTCAATACGCCGCAAACAATTTTATTTACGTCGTGAGCAACGAAAAATTTCGGAACGTTTATCGTCAATTTTTTAGCATGATTTTATGCCGAGACATTCCTTCTCCTTCCACAGCAAAATATTTAAGAATGCACAATGACAGGACCTGTAGAATTCAGACCATAATGACCACCAGACAACACCAGAAAATGAGAATTCGAACACCCTCTGAAATGACTATTGATGGGTACAGTACAAGAGACTCTTTGGTGAAATCGCAGACACAAATAAGCATTCTCTCTATCAGTCTAAATATAGCAATCAGCAGAGAATTTCCTATACTGTTACTTCCTGAGGCTCATCTTACCACCATTTGCTCCACCGAAAAGAATAATCTTGAATGCTACGAAAAAGACAAGTTATCATCTCTTAACCAGGGAAGTTATTTCAAGACTTTTAAGTTGTATGACAGAAGATCAAGTCTTCATAATTCAAAAAAGAAAATTCAAAAAATAAGGAGAAGATCTCTTTCAGTGTAAATGAATAATTTTTCATAGTAAATAAATATTCTATGATTTTTCCTTCAGATTGAAGACAATTTAAGGATTACTAATAGGTATATTATCTTTGTTACTTCAAATGGCAAATGAAGTTTAAGTAAGGTCAGAGTTGCACACCAGAGCAAAATACTTTCATTGTAATGGAAGAAGATTTTCAACTGAGAACAATATTTATTCAATAAAGAGTGGTCGATGAGTGAGTAAGTTAACTTCATGCCAGTTAGGTTTATTTTCGTCTTGATCCTTTGAAAGTATTGTGTTTGAGATGCAGTGTTAAAAGAGTCTATGTAATTAACAGACAAACGTTAATAATATTACATGTAATGAATCTATAAAGACTAAAATTGTAAAAAAAAAAAATTGACAAATGTCAGAAACTTTTACATTTTGTACTTTTGATCTTAAAACTTTTTGAAACTTTTTTTTACTGACAAAATCATAGAAAAGTTTCACTACTTTCAAAAAAGAGAAAAACATTTTAATAAAATAAACAATTTTATTATTTTTGAAAATATAAAATCTTTAAAATTAGTTATGTGTTAAACTTAAATGATCTCTTCTGTACTCTTAATTTCATTAATTATTTTCTAATATAAAAACTTAGAAGTTAGACAAACACTCGTACAAAGGAGTATTTTAAGCAGTGAGTAATTGATATTTTAAAGAAGCTAAAATAATTCTAAAAAAATTTTATCGGTGGCAAGAAATTCAGATATATATCATTTTATTTTGCTTTTTATATGTGGAAAATTTTACTTGAAAAACAAAAATAATTCATTCTTACCGTATTATTTTGTTTTTATTATGATAATTCCATTGTATTTTGTTATTGTATCTCATTTGCTTTACGAGTATGATTTTAATCTCAGGGATGTTGTTTTAATTTCAGAAAATGGAAATCTCTTTTCTTCACTTCTAAATTAAGTGTTTTTGTCAGAGTTTTTCATCTAAAGCTTTGCATGTGAAGCAAATCGTAACTCTGTCTACTTAGTTGTCATATTTGGTACGAAAATCACACTTGTTGGTTGTCATATCTAAAACTAAAATAAAACTAATGATAAATGCTAAATGAAATTTAAGTTATTCAAATTTATGTAAATAAAAATTCTTTATAAACCTATTAAAAATTTTACTGATTTTTATTTATTTTTTAATGCAATTTTTATACCATTTTGAAATCGTCTGGGGATATAAAATAGATTTTAAATAAATGTTTTCCATATAATGTCTCACTGATGTATTTTAAATTTTCAGAGGTATAATTTTTGTTAATGTCCGTTGACTAATTTACAAGTCTTCAAATTCATGAGACGAATGGAGGTTATGGGGGGGGGGATGAATTCGGGGGTTTAACAATTTTTTTTTATTAAGTCGGCCACTTAGAAAAGACAAGTTTCCTTTACCTTTGAAAACAGAAGAAAGCCTAATCTGCCTCGTGACAAAATCGTTTACTAATATATGTGTGTGTCTTCTTGTCACATATAATCCAAAAATAATTGAGTTTTTTTTCTCTTTTATTTTAGTTTTTGTGATAATTCCAAATATTATTAATTGTAATATAACCCTAATTATAATTAGGGTTATATTACAATTAATAATATTTGGAATTATCACAAAAACTAAAATAAAAGAGAAAAAAAACTCAATTATTTTTGGATTCGATTTTCGTTTCAGTGAGAAATATAATTTTCTTTCGTGCTACCCAAAATGTGGTCTACATTAAATGTTTTATCATCACTCATGGGTCAAGGGAATGGGGACTGGAGCCGCCGTAGATATATGTTGGTGTGCCATGCATTTAGATACAAATAGTAACTATTTTGAATATGAGACATAGACAACAACCAAATTTGTAGACAGCATTTATTGTGACACATTTTCTTATGTTTGAAATTTGATGTATTTTGTTTTTCTTATACGATTAAACAAACATTTAGGAAGAGACTTTCTAAACTTAATTTTTAATTCGTTTTTATTTTATACTTTTATTGAATGATAAAAAAAAACGTTCAGAAGTTGAACGACGACTTTGAGTAGTACCTCTTTTTTCCCTCATATATATATATATATATATATATATATATATATATATATATATATATATATATATATATATATATATATATATATATATATATATATATATATATATATATATATATATATATATATATATATATATATATATATATAGTGTTAAGAGTATTTTCTAATATTATTAGACTTAACCATTAGAAAATGATGAGAAAATGATTTGCGAAAAATGCTTCTTTGATTTGCATCGAAGAATAATTTTATATAAGATAAAATTAAAAAAGATTAATATTTTTTTTTGGGGGGGAGGGGGGTTAGGAGATAGAGTAAGCTTTTGCTTTTGACGTAGATCATATTTGATACTTTTTTAAAGAATTTAAAAAGATTTGGTATGTTTGAGAGACTTTGAACATATCTAGAAAACTTTTTGACTTTGAGCAGCAAGATAGATAATCGTGACGTCATTTTAAGGATCAAACAATAGAAAAACCTTTTTTTAAATCGGTAAAAACGTCAAACAGTTTTAGACTAAAGGAAAAAAAAATATTTTAAAAAATTCACATCCGACATCAATGCATGGTTGAATTGTCTGCCTTGTTTCTTCTAACAAACCTTTCTGGCTATTGTCATTTGCTTTCTCTCCAGGAAGACT
>SEYY01001596.1:22500-27500 GCA_009176605.1 Armadillidium nasatum | reverse complement strand
CTATATCGTCTCCAATTATGCTGATGTACCAAGTTTTATCTTTCTATTGTGAAAATTAAAAATTCCTATTTAAAAAAAACAATAATCGACAAAAATGTCCTAATGAAATGTCTGAATGTCCTGCTCTTAAAAAATATGAAAAATTAAGAATTCAACAAAAGTTTTAAAGAAAATTCATTATATCTTTTTCAGTCTTAAAAGAATGTCTGTGTTGAAGATACTTCCTAGAAAGATGAATCCTAGGATTGTGCATTTCTACATAATTACTTTTATGAATTAAAATTCCCATGTTAAAGTACTGTATTTATAATATATCTATATGCAATATACAGATCTTTTTGATATTTTGAATCAAAATCTTTCACCCTGGATGTTTTTTCACACATTTTCTTCGTCTATTTATGAAAATGAACAAAGTTTATCAGATCATTATTTGATGCATTAAGCATGTCAATTACCGAGATGAGAAACAGACAAATAAAATTTATTTCGATTTCCGGAAATGTCAAAATGTCACTGCAGGATGAAGCAGTAAAGGATTCTTTTATGATTGGGAAACTGATTTTAATATGCCCCCCCAAAAAAAGTCACTTTAAAGCACTGCATAAAAGTCGTCGGAGAGGTGTTAAGCCTATGCCCTGACTCAAGATTGATCAAATACGTATTACTGGCAAAGAAGAGCAACCACCATTGCATAATAAACTTGCACTTGATTATTTTTTATTTGATTTGATTCATGTTTTCAAGGATGCTACGATAATGTAATAAAATTGTCCAATAAGACTTTCTATAAAACAGATTTATTGATTACCTTTTTATGGGTAATAAGAGAAAAGTTTATCACATTTGATTCAAAAATGATTTCGCTTTTAATCTGGAAAATATTTGTGCTTACACTCTCTCAATCTTTTTTTCATTATTTGTCATCATTTTATAATATTTGTGTGTAATAGAATAGGAGAGTGCACCAGTCAAAAATTATACTGCCATCGATCCTACTCCAACAAATATAAATAATTAGTTTATGAAAGGTATTAATTTCAACATTTATGTTGTTCCACAATCAGTGGTGCTGCAAAGGACAACTCGTATGGTCTTATATTGTTCTACATCTCACTTTTTGGATAAAATTAAAAAAAAAAAAAAAAGGAATATATATTCGGCCACATGTTACTAAACAATGAATTAGGATGAACCTGTCCGAGTACCCTAATAAAAATCCTGTACTTGGTACATCACATATATATATATATATATATATATATATATATATATATATATATATATATATATATAATATATATATATATATATTATATATATATATATATATATATATATATATATATATATATTACCATCTGTGACCTACATTTCTCCCCATTGTGAGTATCATGATTGGTCCCCCCTTCCCCTTTGAACTGATACCCTTCTCCCTCTCTTTATCTGCCTAAATAAAATCATCCCTGTCATTTCTTCTGCAGCAGAAGTTAAACCTGTAGCAGACACCGTAGAAGAGAGACTTGTATCCCTCCCGAAACCTTTTCTTACTAATTACGTAAACGATGAAGTTGATCCCGTACTGGATCCAATAGATCATATAAACCGCTACGCCCACCCCGACGTTGTTAGTGACTTCGAAGATGTAGAGGACGTTAAATATACAGATGGGGATGACGCAGAAGAGGAAGAGCAGAAGAAGGCTCAGAACAAGGCAAGCCGAATGCCACATCTCTCTCTCTCTCGCAGCAACCATCTCCGACACTCCTGAAACTCAAATCATATTATTATTATAATATTAATATTATTATTATCATTGTTTCTATTATTATTATTATTATCAATATTATTATTATTATCATATATTAATTATTATTATTATTATTATTATTATTATGAATAAAGTTTGCTCTGTTCGATAAATAATTAGAAAGGAAGAGAAAAAATTGAAAATTTGTCATTGTATATTTGGCCATCTTATAACTGTGTTCATATATATATATATATATATATATATATATATATATATATATATATATATATATATATATATATATATATATATATATATATATATATATATATATATATATATATATATATGGTAAAGGTTAAGAAGTTGTCTGACCTTTGATATACGGAAATATCGATATATAGAAACATCGATATGTCAATGCAAATTTTTTTGACATATTATTATTATTATTTAGCTTTCATTTCATTTATGCCTATTAATATTATTATTATTAATATTACTATTATTATTTAGTTTTCTAGCGTACTTAGTTCGACTTATCATAACCTGAACGACCGAAGTTTGCCGTGTGATACATGCCTAACTGATATATATATATATATATATATATATATATATATATATATATATATATATATATATATATATATATATATATATATATATATATATATATATATATATATATATATATATATATATATATATATATCACAGAGAGAGAGGAAGGTCTATAACCTGCCGTAATAGAATTGCGACAAATTTTCCATTTGAGTTGAAGCATAAACGAAATTTATGTTCGGCGCCATTTTTGTTTCTCGACGAAAAGCAACAAAAATTCGTGATTTGCGACTTCCGTTCAAAATCGTTCAAAAATAAAAGTATTAAAATAAACGTAAAAAACATTTTTAAGTTTATAAAAATATTTTTTTTTTCTTTTTGAGATTTTGATTTTATAAAAAGCATTTGAACATTTTTTTAGTTTATTTATTTTTATTTTATTTACTGACATTATTACGCTCTTTTATTATTACGTTCTATTTTCTGCTTTGCAATTTATATTTTTTTTGAGGGAAGGTTTTCTTGATACTCTTGTAGGGGAAGGGGAAGGAAAAAGGGGAATAACGGTGGGAGAGATGCATTTTCGATCTTTTGGAGCGAAGATTGTCAACTTTTTTTGACAGGCGTTTTATCTTCGCTTTTTAACGGTTGTCATTTTACAATTTATTATTTGGATTATTTGTTTTCTGTCGTTGATTTTAGTAACATCATCAAAGTGTGACTTTGCAGCAGTAGTAGCAAAGTAAAAGTATTTTACGGTCTTACTTACTCCATATGACCGACCGACCACGAAAAGTATAAAACATGAGTAGTTATATACTGATTCTGTTAATTCAAAGTGACATGACATATGCTAAATAAGTTGGCGATACTATACGTATTTTGAAGCCTACAAAGATAAAATCTTAACCACCACTCACAGGTCCATGCAGGTTTTTTTTTTTAATACCTCAGCGAGAGATCAAGTATCTAAATCCGCAACTGTAAATGTAGACCCGGAGCTTTTGGAACCCTCACATTGCCATTCCTTAGAAATAAAATACATGAGAACTGTATTAACACTCATGTTTGCACCTGATATCCTATAGTAATACCACGGTAAGTCGGTATGCTTGATTAATGTTATAAATTGGAAACCAAGCAAACCCCCATCGATGGCTTATTCATTGAGAGCGCTATTTTTATTTTTCATAATAGCTCTTATTTTACAAATTTTAAACTGAATTTTATTTAAAAAAAAATAATATGTGTAGAATAATTGTTTTATAATTAAGTATTGCGTGGTTTTTAAGAAATTTTTATTTTTATTTAATTAATTTTCATCATCGGTAGTTCCTTCGAATAGATTTAAATTAAAAAAAACAGCCAATGAAAAATAAAGAATCAGTCATAAAACAACATTTGGCATATCATTCATTAACCAATCAGAAAACAGATACCATTTTCGTTTTGGTCTTCGCAACATGGAGGGTAGCAAAAGTGGAATAAGTTTCAAAAAGTTAATTGTTTTTAAGGCAGTGTTTAGTAATAGATATACATAAATGAATGTTTTTAAAAAAAAATAAAACCAATAAACTGTTCTAAATTACCTTATAAGTTATTAAATGACGTCATAAGTTTTCATTCAATCAAATTATCTCTTACAATCGTTAGGCGGAGCTAATGCTATAAAAATATGACGTCAGAGTCAGTACACAATCTCTCTCTCTAACGTTCAACGGTTGGATGTTACGTCATTTGGTTTCCAATTCTGCCATAGAATCTAGCATACTAGTAAATATCCTTATACAATGGTAATACACATTACTGCAAATAGTCGCACTGCTGCAGCGCTGCTAAGCAGCTAAAGTAAAAGAAATGAGCAACTATTTGAGAACGGAAAAAGTTGCCAGAAATCGCAAGATTTTAAGACGTTATATTTAAACAGACTTGTATATTTAATACTTACATTCCAAACCTTTGGAGCCTTCTCTTATTCCGAACTATTTGAAAGATGATGGAGAAACATCCGAACATCATGAGGCTACAAGGCAACAGGGAATCGAGTGTGTAGAAGTATAAAAGACTTGTCATGTGACCAACCACACAGTCACACTTCTTTGTCACAGGATTGTATCCAAAGTTGTCCTGGCAAAAAAAAAAACATTGTTATAACTGCCTTTACATATATATATATATATATATATATATATATATATATATATATATATATATATATATATATATATATATATATATATATATATATATATATATATATATATATATATATATATATATATATATATATATATATATATATATATATTTTTAACCAATATAAAATCTTTTATTTAAGGTAAAATTAAATTTTTTTCTTTAATTTAATTCTGTATTAATTACTTTTAATTATTAATTTTAGAGAAATAATAATAATAATAATAATAATAATAATAATAATAATAATAATAATAATAATAATAATAATAATAATAATAATAATAATAATAATAATAATAATAATAATAATAATATAATAATAATAATAATAATAATAATAATAATAATAATAATAATAATAATAATAATAATAATAATAATAATAATAATAATAATAATAATAATAATAATAATAATCATAGTATTATAATTTTTTTTTCAGTTTCACAAGCTTTATTCAGATATTTTATTTTACATTTACTGG
>SEYY01001596.1:10000-17500 GCA_009176605.1 Armadillidium nasatum | reverse complement strand
ACAAGATACGGAGATAAGAAGGTGATCGGATGAACCCAGAGGAGGAAAGAGTTTAGCAGTGTAAGGAGAAGGATTAGAAGTTAGGAAAAGATCAAGTATTTTGGGTTCATCACCAAGGCGATCAAGGATACGGGTAGGGAGATGCACCAACTGCTCAAGGTTGTTCTAGATAGAAAAGTGTCAGGGAGTTTACCAGCTGGATCATGAGAACTAAATGAAAGCCATTGTCGATGGTGAACCTTGTAATCACCTAAAATGATGATTTCAGAAAAAGGAGAAGAAGGAAGAACGTGTTCTATTTTAAAATTAAGATAGTCGAAGAATTTTGTTTTCATTTTAAAGGTAATGAACGAGTAAGCACTTGTAAATTTGTGGGAACATGTAAAGGGAGCAGTGGGAGAAGAGGGTAGTGGGAGCATAGACACTCCAATATGAAACGAGGGTATACTAACTAAATACCCTTTGAGAATGTGAAACGCGAAAAAAAACGAATCAGAGAACAACGGAGTGAAATGGAATGGTCTAGCGCACCCTATCACCCCACGGGTTAAGCCTAGTGGAGGGTACTTTCATAGCTTCGGACTGCGCTACGTCCTCCCCAATTATATATATATATATATATATATATATATATATATATATATATATATATATATATATATATATATATATATATATATATATATATATATATATATATATATATATATATATATATATATATATATATATATATATATATATATATATATATATATATATATATATATATATATATATATATATATATATATATATATATATATATATATATATATATATATATATATATATATATATATATATATATATATATATATATATATATTGTTAAGGAGAAATTGATTGAAATGGTAATGCTGAATGAAAAAGACTAAATTAAATAAAAGTTTATTCAACACAACAAAAACAAAACTTTTTTGCAAAGAAAATAAATGAAATGGATAGAAAGCAACTTAAGTCAACATGTAGTTTCACATATATATAGTATATATATATATATATATATATATATATATATATATATATATATATATATATATATATATATATATATATATATATATATATATATATATATATATATATATATATATATATATATATATATATATATATATATATATATAACGTAGACCGCGTTCTTTCAACAGCAAATGTATGTGTAAAATCACTCGGGAAATGTAATGCGTACTCCATACAAGTAGAAACTCACTCCTCCCTCTATCCTTATATAAATCAAGCAATTGGTGGTTGTTGTTAAAAAATTCTGAAGGCGTCTCAGAACACTTAACCTCTTCGAAAATATAACTTATCTAAAAATACAATTTGATCCTTTGAAGGAAGATTACAGTAAAAGGAAATACCAAAAATATTTTTAAATGAAGGGAAAGATTTTGTTGCGTATTTTGAGAAAAGATTCAAAAGTCACTTGAAATATTGCATTGAGTAGAAAAATAAAGAACGTAAATATTTTGGGTTTTAGAATAGGTATTATTCTAAATAGGTTTTAAAAGACCTAAATAGAAATACGAAAAAAAAGGAGGTGTTGCTTCAAAGTCACTATTGTAGTTTCAGATATTTGTTGTTGTGTAAAATGTTTTTTGAAACGAAAAAATTACTGAAATGACGAGTCAAGGACGGAAGAACAACAGACGGTAATGAAGTGACAGACAGGAGGTCATTAAATGTTTAAAAGATAAAATGATAGAGCAGTACCTACAGAAATGCAGCTCTTAACAGTTAAAAAAACCGATGAACAGAAGATCTAAAGCCACCTGAAAGTAAACCAACTCAGATTACGAGGAAAATAAAAGTTACCGAAAGAGGGAAATTTCGGGACTACCCCAAACAATCAACAGGTCAAAGGGCCGACACATCATTAAAATTTTTTTTTCACTTGTCGAAAAGTCGACAACTTTTTTTGGTAAGGTCAAAGGGCCGACAATTTTTTTTTATGGCTCATCCAAATCGTCGGCACAATAAATCTATATCGATTAATCGATATATATATATATATATCATCATCACTCACGGTTTGGGGGTACGGGGGCAGAGCCCCCATTAGACAAATGCTCGTGTGCCATGCATCTACTAAAATAATGTCTTAAAAATTTAAAAAAATATATTCATAATTATTATAATAAGTTAATTAAAAAAATAGGCTTACATATCGATTGTATCGATATAAAAAAATACGATGTTGGTCAAACAGTCTATAAGATATATATATATATATATATATATATATATATATATATATATATATATATATATATATATATATATATATATATATATATATATATATATATATATATATATATATATATATATATATATATATATTATTTATAATTAACCATAGTGAGATGAATTTAGTTTTGAGACCTAATGGTTACAAAAGAAGAAGAAAAAGTCAGACTACAACGCAAGGAAAAGCTGACTCTAGGCTAGGGGAGAATTAAGACGATAACGAGAAAGTTAAGTTTAAAAGTAAAAACTTAATTTTATATTATAGCTCTATTATTAAAAAACAACCTAGAAACAGTGGCTTTATTTGATTACATGGGACCGGTCCCAGAAACTACAATCATCTACAGGAAATTACTACTAACAAATAAGGTGAGAAATTTCCTACATTTATTGTTGACCTTAGGTCCTAACTTTATTCTTAGCTCACTGTGTTTAAATGTAAATTAATAATTAATTATTTTTATATTTTTTTATACGATACTTTGGTCTTCTTGATTAACATTATAATTTTAAGATAGGGGAAGTTTCCTCTATAAGTAATCTTAATCCAAGAGCTTAAATTTACCTAACTTAGGCACCTGCCAGAGTTGGGTTGACTGAGGTAATAAGAATACTAATACCATACCATATTTTTTTTTCGTACAGTCAACACATTTTTTTCACATGTGGCTAAAGCGTCGACACGTTGAAATTGAAAAGAAAAGTGATCGACATATTTTTTTCAAAAGTGTCGGCCCTTTGACCTGTCGACTATTTTCCCTGTCGACGTTTTGGGAATAGAGCAGGAAATTTGGTAACAAAGAAATTTTTGTTCAGGTTTTATCCAAAACTTTCAATACATGTAACGTTAAAACAAAATATTTAATGAAATGCTAAAATGGAAAAGGCCAAGAATAAGAATGGAAAGTAGATCACTAATTAAGTATTCCTTAAAGTAGTCATAATGGCCATTTGTGATAAGATTAGAAGAATTATGGTGATTCCAAATGATCAAAATAAAGATAGATTTGAAAATTTCGAGAAACCAAAGAGGTTAGAGTAATATTACGGTAGGTATATGGTTGAGACGAGTCCCGCAATATAGTACAAATTTGGAAAACAAGTTTTCGTTAGAATGGAAAGTTAGATATAGCCAAGAAGAGACGAAATTTTAAGTGGAGTTGTCAGAAGGAACAAGAAGAGGAAAAGAGAAATATGAAAAGTTAAAATTAAAATTTTTAATAAGGTTACATAAGGAGAGAGAAGAAGAGAAACCAGAATGTTCATTGAATTTCCTTCTGAGCAGGATTTCATACTGGTGATAGATTTATAAAATTTGTAGACAACTATTTTCTAAATTTTAATATATATTTTTCACAACTTACATTTATAAGATTCCCGAGTTGTAGGATGACGCTGAGGACCCAAATTCCTACGATGAAACTGAGTGTGGATTTCATCCTGAAGAATCGGGCATCTGGAGGTTTGGCCAAGTCGATGCACCTTTGGATGGCCAAAAGACCGAGCGTCATCCATTCTGCAAAGGCATTCACGTACCTAACGAAGGCTGCTTCTTTACAAAGGAAGGGCGTGGCTCCATTGATATTTTCGAAACCGTAAACGTAATAAGTGTGAGGTAGATTAACTGAGCAATAAAATAAATCGCAAAGGATGATGTGTAGTATTAAGATGGTGTCACCTCCAATTCTTCCAAACGAAGGTTTACTCGAATAATTCGAACATTCATTTCTGTGAAGAGACACAGACTGACTTCTAATAGACAAAGATTTCCTTGCCAAAAGAAAATCTTGTTTCTTCAACGTCTGAGAAGAAGTGGATGGACATCGACCTTCCAAATCATGATCTTCTTCAGTGACTGAAGGGTTGTGTTCTACGTACTCATTAATTATATTGTTATTGTTACTAACTGAATAAGTGAGCTCTGTATGTTTATTATGAGGTGATGAAGGTGTTCCTCCGTTACATGAGTCAGAATTTAGGTTTTCAGTTTTGGTATCGTAATATACTTCGTCTAAATCTTTGACAGGAGATCGAGAATGTGAATCAAAATTTGACTGATCTGACTCTTTTCTTTTTGTGTTTGACACCTCAACGACTGTTGCAGTAAATTTTGTTGTGAGCGGAATTCCGGGAGAGGACTCCCGGCTTGTGAAAGACGTTAATGAGTTTTTGCCCGGAGTCGGGGACCTTCTCACTCTTCCTCCTTCTTTCTTCTTATCTGGCAATTTGAGGCTAAAGCGAGTGTGAGAACACAAAGTTGTTTTCCTTATTGGAGTGTTCTTCTTCCTTTGATTGAAGGAACAAATTGACGAAGCTTCGCTTGATTCAGAGACGTTTCCTGCTTTGATGATTTTCAATTGTTGGAAACAACTGTCACTGATTGAGTGAAGTCTCTGCCTTCTGTGGTTGATGAATACTTGGTAGATGATGGTCGAGGCAGTGAGTATATTCCCGGGAATTCCGAGAAATGCAATAAAAAGAGCCCACACTCTTGCTACGAGTATCCATGTGCTACTAAGTTCCTGTAAAAAAAAAAAAAAAAAAAAAAAAAAAAAAAAAAAAATATATATATATATAATATATATATATATATATATATATATATAATATATATATATATATATATATATATATATATATATATATATATATATATATATATATATATATATATATATATATATATATATATATATATATATATATATATATATATATATATATATATATATATATATATATATATATATATATTAATAAGCTATTTGCAGCTGGCGCAAGGAGCAGAAAATGGGTAATAAAAATGGTTTGATATTTGCCTATGTTTACGACTGCATAAATATAAAGTTGAAGACGCAACGCATGACTTAATTAATAAAGGTGGCAACACTTGCATAAATACATGAATTTAAAATACATTTAAAAATCAGTAGCCTATTTTTCCTTTATTTGAAGCTAAAATTGGTGTTGAATATTTGATTTTAAAGTGTATTCAATTTTATCTCAAATAAAAATAAATAAAAAGTTATTTGAATAATAATTTTAAGAGAAATATTTTTTAATTTTGAAAACTTGCTGATTATGTATTTTTATTTGATGTATTATTAGTTAAAATGTATTTACTTTGGTCCTTTCCACAAAGGTCACGAAAAAAAGGAAATATCGAGAATATTTTTAAGAGGAAAGAAGTGAGCCATCTTTGATAAATCTCGCCCAAGATGAGTCTTAAACATTTTAGGGTAGATCAATATTATTATCTATCACGATAAAGCTCTTTTCTGGCTAAGATCTACCAGTATAAAATCTACGCTTCTAAATTCTCACTTCCTGAATCATTTGTCCTCTCTCTCTCTCTCTCTCTCTCTCTCTCTCTCTCTCTCTCTCTCTCTCTCTCTCTCTCTCTCTCTTCTTGCTTTCTGTCTCTTTCTGCAACAAAACTCAGACTTTCAATGATTTTGCTTCGCTGAACAAGAAATGAGATTAAAAAGTGTTTTCAACATTTTTTTTAAAAATGTGTTTTTTTGTTTTTTTGTTTATTTTCACCTGCAACGAATAACTTAAAAAAAAATTCTATCATTAAATAAGAGTGAGTGCCAGAGTGTTTTGTGAGGTAATAATTGAAGTGTATGTGGAAAATTACAAAATTAAACGAGACATTTACAAGAAAATCTAATAACACTAAATTGATTAGAAAGAAGCTACGTTTCGGAAAGAGATAAGAGTAAGTATATATTAACTGCTTCAACTACGGAGAGAGAGAGAGAGAGAGAGAGAGAGAGAGAGAGAGAGAGAGAGAGAGAGAGAGAGAGAGAGAGAGAGAGAGAGAGAGAGAGGTCACCTACCCTTTACTCCTCTTATATTTTGTTTCTTCTTGTCTTCTTCTCTCAAATATTCATTTGACTCTTAATTTTGATCTTGTTCTCTCTTACTCTCATTCTCTCCACTTCCTCTCCCTTCCCCATATATCTCTCCTTCCCTCCCTCCCTTCCATCATTCCTCCTCGTCCTACTAATTAAAGCTGTCGTTGATGTCTACTGGAAAAACTGATGCTCATATTCGAAGGTTATGCAATTTCCTCTCAGTTAGTCTGTTTGTTTACTTTTTTTTTTTTTTTTTTTTTTTTTTTTTGCTTTGCAAACGAAATTAATTTCCTCTTTCAAGGATTTTTACTTTTTTCCCTCAGTTTTTATAAAAATATTTTTGTTGCAGTGAAGATTGACTCTATTTTGGTCATCATTCATTTCATAATATTTAGTTTACGATATAATAAATGAGATGATACTCTGAAATTAGATTTTTATTTTTGTCAATCAATATTCACTAACAGAATATTTAATTTAATATTTGGACTTTTATTTCTCTAAGAGAGTTTCTTCATTTCTTCATTTGTTTTCTTTATGTACATTTTGATCTTATCACCGATGCTCTAAACTCTAAAACTCTAAATAATTTTATTTATTTAATTCATTCCAAGCTGAGAGAATCTGGAACCAGAATGATAACTTCCTTAATTAAAAGGATTACTTTAAAACTCGGCGGAAGACTCGCATTTTGTGAAGTTCTAAAACTCTTACGAATTGTTCTTTTTAATTCCAATTTGAGATTCTGTTAATTTGTTTGCTAAATTGTTTGTCCTGTGTTAATGAATTTAGGTATTAAAGTATTTTGTTTTTAATTTAAACTTGTTTTTTTTTAGACTATTGTCTCCTTTATTCAGAGTTTTTAAATATGTATTTTTTATCCAAGTAGAATTATTAATTTATTTTCAGTTATTCCAACTGAAGATAAATTTATTGTGAACGAATACAGGCTCCAAAGGTTTTTGAAGTTTCTTTCATATATATATATATATATATATATATATATATATATATATATATATATATATATATATATATATATATATATATATATATATATATATATATATATATATATATATATATAATATATATATATATATATATATATATATATATATATATATATATATATATATATATATATATATATATATATATATATATATATATATATATATATATATATATATATATATATATATATATATATATATATATATATATATATATATATATATATATATATATATATATATATATATATATATATATATATATATATATATATATATATATATTATTATATAGGGAACAAATGAAATAGAGAGACATTCTGGGAGAG
>SEYY01001596.1:0-5000 GCA_009176605.1 Armadillidium nasatum | reverse complement strand
ATATATATATATATATATATATATATATATATATATATATATATATATATATATAATATATATATATATATATATATATATATATATATATATAATATATATATATATATATATATAATATATATATATATATATATATAATATATATATATATAATAATATATATATATATATATATATATATATATATATATATATATATATTATTAAATAGGAGAGTTTTAATCACTCGATTTAAGTATATTTTATATATAAACCCTGGTTGACCACTGCACTTTTATTAGATTATACTTTTAATGTCAACATGGAAAAGTAATTTTTTTTTTTAATAACAAACTTTCGCCCCTATTCTGGGCCTCTTTCAGGTTGAAATGGATGGCTGGTCTGCTGAAGAGATTCTCATGGCGTCTGGTTGATGGTTGGTTGTTTTTTTATTAAAGATTTGTAGAAGGTGGATTGGCACATTATTGCATTTTGCAGTTGGTCTATTTTATAATCTCCTGTACTTTGATTGTAATTTGGGAGGTTGTATACACAAAAAATCAAAGTACAGGAGATTATAAAATAGACCAACTGCAAAATGCAATAATGTGCCAATCCCCATTCTACAAATCTTTAATAAAAAACAACCAACCATCAACCAGACGCCATGAGAATCTCTTCTGTAGAATAGCCATCCATTTCAAGCTGAAAGAGGCCCAGAATAAGGGCAAAAGCTTGTTGTGAAAGAAATTAACTTATCCTTGTTGATAATGAAAGTATAGTCTAAAAAACGTGCAGTGGTCAACCAGGGTTTATATATAAAATATATTATATATATATATATATATATATATATATATATATATATATATATATATATATATATAATATATATATATATATTTATATATATATTTTATTTATTTATTTCACTATCACCTTTCCCAGTTTCGTGGGGCGGTGCCCGCTACAATTCCCTCACAAACATACCCATTCTTACCTATAAAATTTAATTCTTATATATATTAAATGAGTTATTTGTTATATAACTCTTAGGGGTGACAATCCCCTCCATGATATATGTAGGGTGGAAGGTGTGGGGTGAGCACCTCTAAATGGTGTTTATAGGAAAGGAAGAATTTGACTCAAAATTTTTGTGCGTGAGTAAAAATTTTTTAAAATAATTCTAAATTAGACTTTATTTTGGGAAAGGAGCCTGACCAATGGGGGACTTATTATGCTAATCCCTCCCCCTTTCCCCCTCTTATTATTTTCGTCACACTACGCCCCATATCTGTATGCATGTGTGATGCTGAAAGTTGAGTGGAAGTGTCTCCGAAGGATCATTTCAAATGCCAAACGAACCAGGGTTTGGAATTAGATAAAATTTAAGGAATAAAAATATGACGGATGGCGAAAGTTTTCCTCTTATTTTGCCCGTGTCACTTTTAAATTTTAATATATTTTCTTTGCTTACGTTGTAATGAATTAATGGTGGTAAAATAATTTTTAAATAAATAATAATAAAAACATTTTATTTATTTCTTTTATTTATATATTCACTAATTTATTATCATCTTTTTATATTCTAATTTAGTTGTTTGAATATATATATAGTATATATATATATATATATATATATATATATATATATATATATATATATATATATATATATATATATATATATATATATATATATATATATATATATATATATATAAAGTCTGGAAAACACTCCCTTTTAATATTTTCCAAACTTCCTTTACTTACACGCTTAAACGCCGTGTATTGGGACATGTCGACCATTAACTCACGTCGATTCCGGCATCCCTCCAACCCTGGTGGAATTTGGTATGCTCTGGCTTTTGCCACCAGAGATATATATATATTTATATATATATATATATATATATATATATATATATATATATATATATATATATATATATATATATATATATATATATATATAATTAATATTATATTGAAATGGATTTTGTTTATTTTGTGAAGAGGTAAAAAGTTTATGAGAGGTAATCAATCACTTCGTCAAAAAGGGAAATTAAAAAGGTTTTTTATTAAAAAAAAAACTTGTTGGAGTGTTTGGGGCGAATATTGGAGTGGGGGTGGCAGTGGGGTGACTTTTGGGGGAATGACACTTGAGGCTTTTGTAATTAAAATTTAACGTGAAAAGAATTTAGACTATTAATTGTATCTATTGTAATTGTTTTGGTTCCAGATGGAGGGAACTACCGTTCTACAGTTATAATTAAAAAAACAAAACAAAATATATATATATATATATATATATATATATATATATATATATATATATATAATATATATATATATATATATATATATATATATATATAATATATATATATATATATATATATATATATATATATATATAATAGAGCCACATTCCAATGACCCAGAATGGAAATTTTGAGGAAAAAATCCGTTCATCCTTACCCTTTATAAAAGAACCTCTTCCCTTTAAAATTCCCCTTTTCCCTTACTCCTACCCTTGCCCCTACCCCTGTCTTCTCACTGTCATTAACCCTGCCCTTACACGTACCCCTTCCCTTACCTCTTCCCCTTGAAAGTTAAATTGGTGTTCAGCTGAGGAGTTCACTGCAATTTCCAAGGCTTCAAAACTTCCGACTGTGTAGTTCACTTTAATCATAATCTTCTTTCCTCTGCAATAATAATAATAATAATAATAATAATAATAATAATAATAATAATAAATAATAATAATAATATATAACAATAATAACAATGATAAAAATAATAATAATAATAATAATAATAATAATAATAATAATAATAATAATAATAATAATATATTCCAAATATTTTTTATTTATACGTTCGAAAAACATTTTTCCAATTACTTGAATTCGTGTAAAAAACAATGGTACTTCTCAAACTTCTCCTTCACCCTCTCAGTCACCCCTGAGACTTCTCATTCACCCCTCAGACTTTCAGTCACCCCCCGGACCCTCAGTCACCCCTGAGACTTCTCATTCACCCCTCAGACTCTCAGTCACCCCCCGGACTCTCAGTCACCCCTGAGACTTCTCATTCACCCCTCAGACTCTCAGTCACCCCCCGGACTCTCAGTCACCCCTCAGACTTCTCATTCACCCCTCAGACTTTCAGTCACCTCTGAGATTTCTCATTCACCCCTCAAACCTCGTATTCAAATTACCACCAATTAAAAAGTTGATATTTACTTTACTTGTGAGGCTGTGTCACCAATTCTGAATTTTGGTGAAGTTTCTTACAACATTAAACCAAAAAAAATTAAAACAATTTTTTCCTTTGAGGGAAAACAAAGATAAATCATTTTATGAGTTTCCTTTAATATCCAATTAGAAATTTCCAACTTCATTTCCCCTAAAAGATTGTTTTCATTTACGTAGTAGTTCAAGGTATTCATTCTCTTAGTAGTTCAAGAATATACGGATTCGGACGCTAAATTGAACAACAGTTTTGTATAGGCCTAAAACAAGAAAAATTTTTAGATATCTTTTCGCAATTCTGGAGCCAGGTGACAAAAATTTTTATTGGTCGGAACCGGAGCCGGCAATCCTTTATGCCGGCTCCGGCACCATCTCAGACAATTATGCAATGCTGAAATGAACTCTATACTGCCACCTACATCACAAATCTATTTCTTAACGTAAAACCTACATTAGGCCCTAACGTAACTTAAAAATAAGAACCTAACCTTGCATTTACTATATATATATATATATATATATATATATATTATATATATATATATATATATATATATATATATATATATTATATATATTATATATATATTTATATATATATATATATTATAAAATCTTTTAAATTATATCTACACCAGTCGATTGTAACTAAATTTTCATAATTTGTAGACATGAGCCCCCCCAAAAAAACGAAAAAAAAAATATTTTAAAAGCCGAGAATAGAAAGTGAAAAAAGTTATAAGATTTTAAAAATTGAAAAAAAAGTAGTGAAAAATCCTGATAAGTAGCTAATTTGGCGAGAGTATATTTTATAAATCTTATATATGGTTCATGTTTTTTCCTTTCATTTTTTTCCTAACAAACTAGTTCGACTTTAACTAACCTTGACTTAAAGGGTAAATGTAGGACATCAAATAGGCCTAACCGCAGGAATATATATATATATATATATATATATATATATATATATATATATATTATATATTATATATATATATATATATATATATATATATTATATATTATATTATATATATATATATATATAATATATATATATATATATTTATATTTTTTTTTTTTTTTTTTTTTTTGCAAAATAAAAATAAAAGTTGGCCATAAAAATTGCCACGTGTTGCAAAATAAACAAAATACGCAAAAAAAGTGCAAATGAAAAAATTGCTGTAAAAATAGAATGGTGTAGATATAATTAAAAGGAACCTATATATATATATATATATATATTATATATATATATATATATATTATATATTATATATATATATATATATATATTTATATATATATATATATATATATATATATATATATATATAATATATTATATATATTATATATATATATATATATATAATATATATTATATATATATATTATATTTAATATATATATATATATATATATATTATATATATATATATATATATATATAATATATTATAATAGGTCAGACTTCGGTTTGAGCCAGCTACATATTTCGAAACTACTGAAGTACGTAAAAAGGATTATATTTTTAGGATCCTTGTCGAATTTCAGGTAAAAATTTTAAATATTTGCAAAAATAAAAAAAATTTGAAAAAATACATGATTGTGTAAGATAAGTGATGATCTAACAAACTTATTCGAATTATTTAACCTGAACGACCGAAGATGGCCATCGTATACAGTCCTAACTGATGTATTACACCATTATTATTATATATATATATATATATATATATATATTATATATATATATAT
>SEYY01001595.1:62500-76831 GCA_009176605.1 Armadillidium nasatum | reverse complement strand
CAAGGTTTGTTAGGTTTAGTAGAAGGGAAAGAAAATGGAATGTACGCCTCCCTGCCAGAGAGAATCACCTCGGTTATGCAGTCTGCACACTCAGAGGGACCTCTCCCACGGAAACAGTAATCATTCCTTGGAATATCAGAGAAGTACAACCTCAAGTCAGACCAGTTAGTGGCACCGAAATTCCAGAAACGTCTCCTTGCAGAAGGCGGGGCCGTTCTTGCGGAAGACTTGAAGAGACAGGACAAGATACAGAGATAAGAAGGTGATCGGATGAACCCAGAGGATGAAATAGTTTAACAGTGTAAGGAGAATGATAAGAAATTCGGAAAAGATCAAGTATGTTGGGTTCGTCACCGAGGATATCAGGGATACAGGTAGGGAGATGCATCAACTGCTCAAGGTTGTTCTGGATAGAAAATTGGAAAGCGAGTTCACCAGCTGAATAGTGAGAACTAGAAGAAAGCCATTGGCGGTGGTGAACATATGAAATATAATAAGATGATTTCGGAGAAAGGAGAAGAAGAAAGAATGTGTTCTATATTTTAGTTAATATAGCTGAAGATTTTTGAATTGTCTGTAGAGTTAGGAGATAAGCAGACAGAACAGATATATTAATTGTAGAGTTGCAAGAAAGTTTAAGATATAAAGTAGAGAATTCATAAGAAAAGACACGAGAAAAGATAACATTGTTGGGCACATATGCGCAACATCCACCTTTGTAGTACTCAAACAGAGTCAGAGTACTCAAAAATCTGAGTTTTGGTTAAGATTAAGAGATGAGGTCTAGAAGAAGAGAGTTGGTGTTCGATAAAGTGGAAATTAGTAAAGAGACCGCAAATGTTGCAGAAGTTAATGATAAAGAAGATCGTGCACCAGGGGAAGTCGGCTCAGAGGTCTTGGTGGCACCAACCCCATCACCGGAGGACACCAACTCCCAAGTGGTGATGGGGAAGGAGTGGATGAGGGGCATTCTTTGCATGCCGCCCCTCGTAGCATCTTCAAGGCAGTTATTTGTTTCGCCATGTTGTTGTTGTTACTTTAAAAGTAATGTATATTTGTAGGAACGTGAGAATGATGTCGGGGGAAGGAGAAGTGGGAGCATAGACACTCCAGTAAGAGACGAGGGTACACCAGAGACCCATTGAGAAGGTGAAATGGAATGGTTTGGCCCACCCTATCAACCCGCGGTTAATCCTAATGGGGGGTACTTTCATCGCTTCGGACTGCGCTAAGTCCTCCTTCAATATATATATATATATATATATATATATATATATATATATATATATATATATATATATATATATATATATATATATATATATATATATATATATATATATATATATATATATATATATATATATATATATATATATATATATATATATATATATATATATATATATATATATATATATATATATATATATATATATATATATATAATATTATATATATATTATATATATATATATATATATATATATATATATATATATATATATATATATATATATATATATATATATATATATATATATATATATATATATAATATATTATGAATGATGACCTTGGAGCAACTGACCACTGATCTTTCTCGTATTTCAAATTGGGGCAGAGAAAACATGGTCGTTTTCAATGCCTCAAAAACTAAATTCCTCCATTTTTCTACTTGACACAATCTTCCACACATCTATGATATCATCTTTGAAAACACTCAACTCAAACCTTCATCTGTCCTCAATTTTTTTGGTATTTCTTTTTCTCGTGATCTTTCTTGGAAAGATCGCATTATCTCTCCAAAAAAGCTTCTAAGAGGTTTGGTGTTCTGAGGCGCCTTCGTGTTTTTTTGCGCCACCTCTGTTGCTTGCTTTTTATAGGGGTGTAATTCGCCCCTGTATGGAGTACGCCTCTCACATCTTTGATAGTTCCACACATACAGCTATTCTCGAAAAGGTTCAGTCTAGGGCTTTTCGTCTCATCAATTCTCCTGCTCTTACTAACTCCCTCCAGTCTCTTTCTTCCCGTCGAATTGCTGCGTCAGTCTCTCAATAGTATCGCTATTTCAAAACGGACATTGCTCTTCTGAACTCTCGCTTAGCATACCTCCTCGATTGAGAAGGGCTCGTGCGACACGACTTTCTACACAGTCTCATCCTTTCTCTCTCCAACTCTCCTACCTCAGACTTAACCGCTATGCCCACTCTTGCATTTACTACTGGTAAAGTCTGGAACACACTCCCTTTATATGTTTTCCCAACTTCTTTTGATTTGCACACTTTTAAACGCCGTGTATCGGATCACGATGACCATTAGGGACCAGATTCTGAATATTCCCCAAGTCTGGTGGAATTTGGTAGGCCTCCAGCCTTTTCCCACCAGAGGAGACATAAATATATATATATTATATATATATATATATATATATATATATATATATATATATATATATATATATATATATATATAATATATATATATATATATATATATTATATATATATATATATATATATATATATATATATATATATATATATATATATATATATATATATATATATATATATATATATATATATATATATATATATATATATATATATATATATATATATATATATATATATATATATATATATATATATATATATATATATATATATATATATATATATATATATATATATATATATATATATATATATATATATATATATATATATATATATATATATATATATATATATATATATATATATATATATATTATATATATTTTACATTTGCAGTACCTCCTGTATGTGAAGATGCATTTAAAGCGTGTGACAAAAAACTTTTCATCGATTGCATTACAGCGGGTAAAGTTTCTCCTCAAATTTTAGTTTTTATTATAGTATTTATATTTCATATATTTACTTTTTCTCTTAACGATAATTAAAGAAAACATAGTTTTAGT
Source organism: Armadillidium nasatum (assembly GCA_009176605.1). Lineage (NCBI taxonomy): Eukaryota > Metazoa > Arthropoda > Malacostraca > Isopoda > Armadillidiidae > Armadillidium > Armadillidium nasatum. The sequence goes on along the minus strand of SEYY01001595.1, from coordinate 73,866 downwards.
ATCTATATATATATATATATATATATATATATATATATATATATATATATTATATATATATATATATATATATATATATATATATATATATATATATATATATATATATATATATATATATATATATATATATATTATATATATATATATATATATATATATATATATATATATATATATATATATATATATATATATATATATATATATATATATATATATATATATATATATATATATATATATATATATATATATATATATATATATATATATATATATATATATATATATATATATATATATATATATATATATATATATATATATATATATATATATATATATATATATATATATATATATATATATATATATATATATATATATATATATATATATATATATATATATATATTATATATATATATATATATATATATATTATATACATATTATATTATATATATATATATATATATATATATATATATATATATATATATATATATATATATATATATATATATATATATATATATATATATATATATATATATATATATTATTCCTAGCTGTTGGAGGAGATTGCGAAGGAGTAGGAAAAGAGTCTAGTGATAAAGAGCACGAGGAATGCAAAGAGGAAATGAAGAAATTCGTAAAGAATCACAAAGGATAATTGAAAGGTTCATATTTGTGTCCTTTTTAATCTATATATCTTGATTAATCTATGTATGTTAATCTTTTTAATCTATGTTTAAATCTATATATCTTAATTAATCTATTTATCTTAATCTTTTAAATCTATATATTTTTATCTATATATCTTAAAATTTTTTATCTATATACTCCTTTTTAATCTATATAACTTATTCTTTTAAATCTATATATGTTAATTAATCTTTTAAATCCTTATAATTTAATCTATATATAGCTTAATTAATATTTATTTATTTTTTTATTTTTCATTAGGTAAATTTCAACGAAAATGAATAAGAAAATGAATATCGACCTGAAAAGAACAAAACATTATATTTTCTTTTTTTTCTTATCAAAAAATTTGGTTGAGGGAAAATTCTGGCTTTAGTTTTTTAAATTTTAAATTTTAAATTTTTTTTATTCTAAATTTTACTTTTAATTTACTGAATAAACAATGCATGAAAAGAAATTGTCTTAATTCCTTGGTATAAGATTAGAATTCTACGTGTTATTTAATATATTTCATAAATTATTACTATTATTATTATTATTATTATTATTATTATTATTATTATTATTATTATTATTATTATTATTATTATTATTATTATTATTATTATTATTATTATTATTATTATTATTCCTATTATTATTATTCATGTTATTATTATTATCATTATCATTATTATTATTATTATTATTATTATTACTATTATTATTATTATTATTATTTTTATTACTATAATTATTAATATTATTATTATTCTATTATTAATATTATTATTATTATAATTATTATTATTATTATCATAATTACTACTATTATTATTAAAATTATTTTTGCATCTTACATCAACTCCAATCCATCAATTCTCTCATCTGGGGCATGTGATGTCTTCTTTGCGAGTCTTCCACTTAGGGTGCTATACCCAAATCGTCGACAGGAAAAGTAGTCGACAGGTCAAAGGGCCGACACTTTTGAAAAAAATGTGTCGATCACTTTTCTTTTCAATTTCAACGTGTCGACGTTTTGGACACATGTGAAAAAAAAGTGTCGGCTGTTTGACCAACATCGTATTTTTTTTTATTTCGATACAATCGATACGTAAGCCTATTTTTAAATTTTATTATTATAATAATTATGAATAGATTTTTTTATTTTTAATATATTATTTTAGTAGATGCATGGCACACGAACATTTGTCTACGGGGGGCAGACCCGTGAGTGATGATGATATATATCTTTCGATTAATCGATATCGATTTATAGTGTCGACGATTTGGACGAGTTATAAAAAAAAGTTGTCGGCCCTTTGATATTACCAAAAAAAGTTGTCGACGTTTTGGACAAGTGAGAAAATTTTGTTAATGTTTTTTTCAAAAGTGTCGGCCCTTTGACCTGTCGATTACTTTTCCTGTCGACGATTTGGGGTAATCCCGTCCACTTAGTCTTTCCATCTCTATCTGGGTCTTCCCATTAACTTAGTGCCCTCAGGTTCAGCTCACATCTTCTTCGAGCCACTATTCTCTCTTGCATGCTCCATGTGTCCCCAACATTTCAACCTTTATATATATACATACATACTATATATATATATATATATATATATATATATATATATATATATATATATATATATATATATATATATATATATATATATATATATATATATATATATATATATATATATATATATATATATATATATATATATATATATATATATATATATATATATATATATATATATATATATATATATATATATATATATATATATATATATATATATATATATATATATATATATATATATATATACTATATATATATATATATATATATATATATATATATATATATATATATATATATATATATATATATATATATATATATATATATATATATATATATATATATATATATATATAATATATATATATATATATATATATATATATATATATATATATATATAATATATATATATATATATATATATATATATATATATATATATATATATATATATATATATATATTTATATATATATATATATATATATATATATATATATATATATATATATATATATATATATATATATATATATATATATATATATATATATATATATATATATATATATATATATATATATATATATATATATATATATATATATATATATATATATATATATATATATATATATATATATATATATATATATATATATATATATATATATATATATATATATATATATATATATATATATATATATATATATATATATATATATATATATATATATATATATATATATATATATATATATATATATATATATATATAGTATATATATATATATATATATATATATATATATATATATATATATATATATATATATATATATATATATATATATATATATATATATATATATATATATATATATATACATATATATATATATATATATATATATATATATATATATATATATATATATATATATATATATATATATATATATATATATATATATATATATATATATATATATATATATATATATATATATATATATATATATATATATATATATATATATATATATATATATATATATATATATATATATATATATATATATATATATATATATATATATATATATTATATATATATATATATATATATATATATATATATATATATATATATATATATATATATATATATATATATATATATATATATATATATATATATATTATATATATATATATATCATCTGGTGAGCAAAGACCAGAGGTCTTCTAATTTCCACAAGAGTTGTCGTAATGCAAAATCCTGGTCGATAAACGCCAACATGTCTCTATATACTGCGCCTGAAAGAGTGCAAGTCAAAGGAAGTTGGGAAAGCATGTTATCGGGTTGTGTTCCATATTTATAAGTGCAATACATGTAAGACTGAATACAGCGGTTAAATCTGTGGTCGAAGAGTTGGACAAAGAAAGGAGGAGACTGTGCTGAGAGGTGTGTCTCACGAGCCCTTATCAGTGGAGGTGTGTGATGGGAGAGTTCAGAAGAACAGTGTCCATAATTATAGGAATAGTATGGAGAGAATTGACGCGATAATTCGACGGGCAGAAAGAGATTTGAGAGAATTGGTGAGAGCGAGAGAGTTGATGAGACGAAAAGCCCTAGACTCTACATTTTCACTTAGAGCTGTATGAGTGGAACCACCTCATAAACACAAATCTACTTCGGAGAATCCAAAAGAGGCGGATTCCATAAATAACCTCTCATCCACTCCTTCCACATCACTACCTGGGAGTTTGTGCCTCTGGTTGGTGCCACCAATACCATGTTGCTGACTTTCCCTGGTGCACAGTCTTCTTTTTTCAGTAATTTCTGCAACATTCGCTTTCTTTTGTCTAATCAACACTTTGTCGAGCACCACCTCTCTTCTTCTAGACCTTAACTTTTGTTCTTAACTGAAATTCAGGTGTCTGACATCAAACCTTACTCTGTTTCCTGCCACAGTCGCCGCCCTCAATTTTCAGCCAAAGGCGGATGTTGCGCAAATGTGAGCAACGATGTTGTCTGTTCTCGTGACTATAATTTAGAGTATTCTGAATTCTCTACTTTATGGCTTAAACTTTCTTGCAATTCTACAATTAATTCATTTATTCTGTCTACTTATCGCCAAACTCTGCAGAATATCTAAAATTCTTTGACTATCTTAACTCCAAAATAGAAAACATTCTTTTTTCTTCTCCTTTCTCCAAAATCATCATTTTAGGTGATTTCATTTTCATCACCACCAACGGCTTTAATCTAGTTCTCATGATCCAGCTTTTGAACTCGCCTACCAATTTCCTATCCAGAATAACTTTGAGTAGTTGGTAAATCCCTCTACCCGTATCCCTGAACTTCTTGGTGATAAACCCAACATATTTGATCTTTTACTAACTTCTTATCTTCCTCCTTACATTGCTAAACTCTTTCCTCCTCTGGGATCATCCTATAACTTTCGTATCTCTGTATCCTGTAGTGTCTTTCCAAGCCTTCAACAAGAACGGGCCCCGCCATCGGCAAATTTCTTCCATTTTGGGGCTACTTACTGGTCTGACTTGCGGTTGCACTTTTCAGATTCCCCATGAAATGATTACTATTTTGGTAAGAGGGGTCCTTCTGAGTGTGCAGAACGAATAACCAAGGTGATTCTTTCGGGCATGGAGACGTATATTCCAAATATTTTCCTTTTACCAAACCTAACAAACCTTTCCATAACTATGTTTTTTTCTCGTGCTTTCCGCAGCAGGAATGTTGCATTCAGGGATTACCGTCGTCTTCAAACTCAAGAAACTCTCAACTTATATTTCATTCCACAATCGTGCAAAATCTATCCTTCGTAACACTAAAAACTCTATTATCCGCTGCAAATGCAACAACCTTTCTGGTTCTTCTTAATCACGTTCTTTCTGGCATTTTGCAAAAAATGTCAACTCTAACTTTGCTTCTTCCTCTTTCCCTCCTCTAGTATCTCATGAAGGCTCAACTGCCGTTTTGCCTTTCTCTAAAGCTGAACTCTTCGCTCAAACGTTTGCCTCTAACTAAACCTTAGACGAAATCCGGAGCTGTTCCTACTCCTTCAACCCTCTCCAACTCATTTATGCCTAAAATTGGAATCTTCTAAAGACGTCATTTATGCTCTCTCACTGAGATTAACATAAAGAAAATGGTATCCTTTCTGTGGTTCACAAAACCTATGCATTCCAGCTTGCACCCTGCCTAGGTAAAGTATTTCGTCTTTGTCTGTTTACTTCAACCTTCCCTTCTTGCTGGAAACGTATGCTCATTCAGCCTGTGCCAAAGAAGGGGGACCCATCTACCCTCTAACTACAGTCCAATTTCATTAACCTCGGTTCTTTCTAAACTCTTACATAACAGGAATATTGGAAACATATCAATTCTACTAATCTTATCTCTGATCTCAAGTATGGCTTTCGTAAGAAACGTTCTTCATTATTATTTTTATTATAATTATTATTATTTTATTATTACTATACTACTTGTGGTTGAAATAAATTATATTTTTATTAAAATAACGATTAAAATAAATTATAATAATTATTTTCTTTGTTATTAAAGGTATTTTTAAATTTCATTAAAATACAAGTTTATGATTATTTTAATTAGAATATTTATTTATTTATTATTTTTTTTTTATTAGGTAAATTTCAATGAAAATGAATAAGGAAATGAATATCGACATGAAAAAGAACAAAACTTTATTTATTTATTTTTTTTCCTTATCAAAAAAATTTGGTTTAGGGAAAATTCTGGATTTAGTTTTTTAAATTTTAGATTTTAAATTTTAAATCTTAAATTTTTTTAACTCTAAATTTTACTTTTAAGTTACTGAATAAACAATGCATTAAATTGTCTTAATTCCTTGGTATTATTATTATTATTATTATTATTATTATTATTATTATTATTATTATTATTATTATTATTATTATATTATTATACTATTATTATTATTATTACTATTATTATTATTATTATTATTATTATTATTATTATTATTATTATTATTATTATTATTATTATTATTATTATTATTAAAATTATTCTTGCATCTTACATCCACTCCAATCCCTCAATTCTCTCATCTGGGGCATCTGATGTCTTCTTTGCGAGTCTTCCACTTAGTCTTTCCATCTCTTTCTGGGTCTTCCCCTCGGCTTAGTGCCCTCAGGCTTCCGCTCACATCTTTTCGAACCACTATTTCCTCCTGCATGCTGTCCATGTGTCCCCACCATTTCAACCTTTATATATATACATACACACACACACACACACACACACACACACACACACACACACACACACATATATATATATATATATATATATATATATAATATATATATATATATATATATATATATATATATATATATATATATATATATATATATATATATATATATATATATATATATATATATATATCCCTTGGTGAGCAAAAACCAGAGGTCTACTAATTTCCACAATAATTGGCGTAATGCAGAATCCTAATCGATAAACGCCAACATGTCTCGATACATGTCGCTTGAAAGAGTTCAAGTCAAAGGAAGTTGGGAAAACAGATTATGGGGTTGTGTTTCAGATTTACCAGTGCAATACATGTAAGATTGAACACAGCAGTTAAGTATGTGGTCGAAGAGTTGGACAAATAAAGGATGAGGCTGTGCAGATAGGTGTGTCTCATGAGCCCTTCTCAGTTAAGGTTTGTGACGGGAGAGTTTAGAAGAACAGTGTCCAAAGTTATAGCAATAGTATAGAGAGAATTGACGCGATAATTCGACGGGCAGAAAGAGATTGGAGAGAATTGGTGAGAGCGGGAGAGTTGATGAGACGAAAAGCCCTAGACTCTACTTTTTCAAGGAGAGCTGTATGAGCGGAACCACCTCAGAAGCAAAAATCTACTTCTTAGAATCCAACAGCACCACTTGGGAGTTGGTGGCCTCTGATGATGGGGTTGGTGCCACCAATACCTTGAAATTGACTTGCCCTTGTGCAGGATCTTCTTTTTTCAGTAATTTCTGCAACATTCGCTTTCTTTTGTCTAATCAACACCACCTCTCTTCTTCCAGACCTCAACTTTTGTTCTTAACTGAAATTCAGGTGTCTGACAACAAATCTTACTCTGTTTCCTCATACAGTCTCTATCCTCAATTTTCAGCCAAAGGCTGATGTTGCGCATATGTGAGCAACGATATTATCTAATTTAGAGTCTTCTGAATTCTCTACTTTACAACTTAAAATTCATTTGTTCTGTCTATTTATCACCAAATTCTACAGATTTTCCAAAATTCTTCGACTATCTTAACTCCAAAATAGAACAAATTCTTTATTCTTCTCCTCTCTTCAAAATCATCATTTTAGGTGATTTCAATTTTCACCACCGCTAACGGCTTTAATTTAGTTCTCTTGACCCAGCTCTTGAACACGCCTGCTAATTTTCTATCCAGAATAACCTTCAGCAGTTGGTACATCTCGCTACCCGTACCCCTGACCGCCTTTGTGATAAACCCAACATAATTGATCTTTTTCTAACTTCTTATCCTTCTCCTTACATTGCTAAACTCTTTCCTCCTCTGGGTTCATCCGATCACATTCGTATCTCTGTAGCCTGTAGTGTCTTTTCAAGCCTTCCGCAAGAACTTGCCTCGCCATCGACAAGGAAACATTTCTGTCATTTTGGGGTCAATAATTGGTCTGACTTGCGGTCGTACTTCTCTGATTTTCCATGAAATGATTAATATTTCGGTGGGAGGGGTCCCTCTGACTGTGCAAAGCGAATAACCAAGGTGATTCATTCTGGCATTGAGACGTACATTCTAAATCTTTCCCTTCTACTAAACCTAACAAACCTTTCTTTAACACTGTTTGTTCTCATGCTTTCCGCAGCAGGAATGTTGCCTTAATGGATTACCGTCGTCTTCAAACTCCAGAAACTCACCCAATTTATATTTCATCCCATAATCGTGCAAAATCTATCCTTCTTAACACTAAAACCTTTATTCTAAGCCGCAAATGCAACAACCTTTCTGGTTCCTCTTGTTCACGTTCTTTCTGGCATTTTGCAAAAAATGTTAACTCTAACTTTGCTTCTTCCTGCTGTTTTGCCTTTCTCAAAAGCTGAACTCTTCACTCAAACATTTGCCTCTAATTTAATTTTAGACGATTCCGGAGCTGTTCCTCCTCCTTCAGCCCTCTCCAACTCATTTATGCCTAAAATTGTAATCTTCTAAACACGTCATTTCTGCTCTCTCTCTCTCTCTCTCTCTCTCTCTCTCTCTCTCTCTCTCTCTCTCTCTTCTCTCTCTCTCTCTCTCTCTCTCTCTCTCTCTCTCTCTCTCTCTCTCTCTTTCTCTCTGAGCGTAACATTAAGAAGATGGTATCCTTTCTGTGGTTCACAAAACTTGTGCATTCCAGGTTGCACCCTGCCTTGGAAAACTATTTCGTCTTTGTCTTTTTACTTCAACCTTCCCTTCTTGCTGGAAACGTGTGCTTATTCAGCCTGTGCCGAAGAAGAGGGACCCATCTACCCTCCAACTACCGGCCAATTTCATTAACCTCAGTTCTTTCTAAACTCTTACTTAACACAGAGATTTGGAAACATCTCAATTCTTCTAATCTTATCTCTGATCTCAAGTATGGCTTTAGTAAAAAACGTTCTTCTGGTGATCTTTATCCCTTCTCTCTGACTCTTGGTCCTCCGCTCTTCGGCATTTCGGTGAATCTTTGTTGTCGCGCTGGGCATATCGAAAGCTGTCATGAAAGACCATGGACATACCCACCCATTTTTTCATCTAATTTCTCTGTACTTCAACATGCATCTTCCCTTCTTGAGTAGGATTTTGAAGTGTTATATATTAAAACTCATTGTCCATCTTTTATATGATCAAACTTCTTCTGTTGTCTTTTTCACCTCGATAATGAAGTCATTTTCCCCAAAATAGTTCAGCCTTTTTATTTTTGTTTATTTTCAATATTAATGTTTTTACTTTTTTTATTGCAATTACCATTATTTAAATATCTTATATGTAGTTAAGGAATTTATATTTTGATTGTATTTTGAAATAGAAGTTTGTAAAATTTAGTTTGAGCTAAAGACCTACTGAGATACGGCGTAAAATGTTCACAGTGTATTAAATGAATATGTGAAAACCCTTAGTATTGGCTTTAACTTTTCTAATTAGATTTAAGGTTCACTAGGAAAGAGCTATTTCAACTGTATATATATATATATATATATATATATATATATATATATATATATATATATATATATATATATATATATATATATATATATATATGTATGTAGCGCTAGGGGTTTTGAGGGATATTTAGAACAGAGGAAGGTTGTCCAGAGAGGTAAAGTTGAAAATGTTCGAGGGTTGCTGTGTACCGGTAGTTATGCATAGTAGCGAGGTTTGGAGGTTGAAATCTAGGAAAAGAAAAAGGTTGATTCTTTCGAAATGAAGTGTCTGAGAGCGGTTCGATTGGGAGAGCTGAACAGATCATGAGGTGGTTTGGGCATGCTTCTAGGATGAATGGAGAGATTGGCAAAAAGTTGTTCGTTTTGGAAATGATGAGTATGAAAGGTAGGGAGAGACCGAAAGGAGGTTGGATGAGAACAGTCAAGGAGTTACTGAGGGAGTATTGAACTGGCAGGAGGGTGTGCGGCTGACGGAAGAAAGAAGTGAGTGAAAAAGATTGGCAAGTTTATAAGTATTAGGAATGATTGTTTCATATGGTAGAGACCACACCACAACTGTGGGAAGATTATATATATATATATATATATATATATATATATATATATATATATATATATATATATATATATATATATATATATATATATATATATATATATATATATATATATATATATATATATATATATATATATATATATATATATATATATATATATATATATATATAATAATATATATATATATAGTTGCAGTATTGAGAATACGGCGAATTAGTGGTCCCCGACTGTCCACTTTTCTTTTGTACGTCTCACTTTTCAACTTTCCCCATATACAAAAATATAATGGTGTGAGGCCTGGAGACCTTGGCGACCAACTAATAGATCCAACTCGACCAATCTATTGTTCTGGAAAAGATCCATTTAAATTTTGTGTAATTAGCTATCACAATGTTGAGGAACTCCATCTCGCTGATAGTACATATCATTTCTTATGTTTAAAGGAAAAATCTTCTAATATATCTTGTAACTCTTTTTGAGAAAAAAATTCCAAATAACGTTCTCATATTAGACGATTCTCAATAATGAATGGACCAATAAAATGACTGTCGACAATCCAAAACCATGTGGTAACTAAAAAATGATGCTAAAAATTTGTTTCTACAATTTCTTGAGTATTATCGTAAGATTATCGATGAGAGTTGTGGGTGTTTTCGAAATCGTTACGAGTATGTATCGAACCAAATGACTAGTTACGATTATCCATTGAAGAAACCGCATGCCTTCTAGCATAGTCTCCTGGTTGTAGGTGGTACTAATATAAGGTCTGTTTGCGTAATGTGCATTCAGTTTTGTTTGAGGAATTCAGAGGCAATCCTTCGTGAGGTAGTCGTAGGGCTCTGTTACATTAAATCCAGAATATCTTCTACTTTATTTACATCTTCTCCACGAACACTTTCAGATGTGATGTGCTCACTGGGAAGTCTACCGGCCTCTCACAATGTGTTGAAAGTTTTGATAGATAAGTTTTTATCCGTAATTCTACAATGCGGAAACCGTAGACGATACTCTTCATCCACATCTGTAGTATTTCTGTTTCCATAAATAAACATCATATTCGCATATTCCAGATTTTAATAGATGTGTGTCATTGTTTATTACTTTCATCACTGTTGTCACGCAAAATAATTCACAACTGACAGGTGATTGACAAATGATAATTTTTTTTTGCAGTTTGCCAAATAACAGTCTACTTAATTAGTCGTTTACACTTAAACCAATAAATAGAACGTTGTAATTCGAAAACAAATGAAAATATATTACAGCTTCCGAGTGTTTTT
>SEYY01001595.1:52500-57500 GCA_009176605.1 Armadillidium nasatum | reverse complement strand
TTTAGAGGAAGGCAACACATCAGTTGTAACGTCGAAAGATAATAAAGGTGGAAAAGAGGAAGAAGCAAAGTTAGAGTTGACATTTTTGGCAAAATGCCAGAAAGAATGTGAAAGAAGAACCAGAAAGATAATTGCATTTTCTACGGAGAAATGAGTTTTTAGTTGTGCGGGGAATAAATTTTGCACGATTCCGGGATGAAATATAAGTTGCATGAGTTTCTAGAGTTTGAAGACGACGGTAATTCCTGAAGACAGCGTCCCTGTTGCGGATAGCCCCAGAGCAAGGAAAGTTAAACCAAGGTTTGTTAGATTTAGTAGAAGAGAAAGAATATGGAATGTACGTCTCCATGTCAGAAAGAATCACCTGGGTTATGGGCTCTGCACATCTTTTGTGACCCCTCTCACGGAAAAAACGATTATTCCATGGAAAACCAGAAAAGTACAACCGCATGTCGGACCAGGTAGTGGCATGCCAAATGCCAGAAACGTCTCCTCGCCGAAGGTGGGGGCCGTTCTGAGACAGAACAAGATTCAGAGATAAGAAGGTGGTCAGATAAACCCAGAGGAGGAGAGAGTTTTACAGAATAAGGGGAAGGAAAAGAAGTAAAGAAAATATCAAATTAGTTGGGTTCATCAACAAGGAGATCAGGGATACGGGTGGAGAGATGCACTAACTACTCAAGGTTGTTCTGGATAGAAAAGTCGTAGGCGAGTTTACCAGCTGGATCATGAAAGCCTGATGAAAGCCATTGGCGGTGGTAAACATTGAACTCACCTAAAATGCTGATTTTGGAGAAAGGAGAATAAGACAGAATGTGTTCTATTTTGGAGTTAAGATAGTCGAAGAATTTTTTATAGTCGGTAGAATTAGGAGATAAATAAACAGAACAAATGAATTTAGTTGTAGAGTTGCAGGAAAGTTTAAGCCATAAAGTAGAGAATTCAGAAGACTCCAAATTGGAGAAACAAGAAAAGACAACATCGTTGCGTACATATGCGCAACATCCGCCTTTGGCTGAAAATTGAGGATAGAGACAGTAGGAGGAAACAGAGTAGGGATTATTGTCAGGGCACTCAGACACCTGGGTTTCAGTTGGGAACAAGAGAAGAGATCTAGAAAAAGAGAGATTGTGTTAGACAAAGTGGAAATAAGAAAGAGACCGCGAATGTTGCAGAAATTAATGAAAAAAGAAGACCGTGCACCAGGGCAAGTCAATTTCAAGGTCTTGGTGGCACCAACTCCTTCACCGGAGGCCACCAACTCCCAAGTGGTGACGGGAGAAGGGGTGCATGAGGGGTTATGTTGGGAAGCTGCCACTCTAAGCTTCTTCGCTGCAGTTTTACGTTTCGCCATTGTGGAGTCTTTTTTTTTAAAGGTATATATGCATACGTGCTTGTAAATTTGTAGAATACATGTGAAGAAAAGGGAAGGTTGTGGGAGTATAGAGACTAGAGACCCTCTGAGAAGATGAAACGCTGAAAGAAACGAACCAAAGGGCAATGTAGTGAAACTGAATGGTCTAGCCCACCCTATCACCCCGAGGGTTAAGCCCAATGGGGGTATTTTGATCGCTTCGGACGGCGCTACGTCCTCTCCCTCTCTATCTATCTACCTATCTATCTATCTATCTATCTATCTATCTATCTATCTATCTATCTATCTATCTATCTATCTATCTATCTATCTATCTATCTATCTATCTATCTATCTATATATATATATATATATATATATATATATATATATATATATATATATATATATATATATATATATATATATTATATATATATATATATATTTTTTTTTTTTTTTTTTTTTTTTTTTTTACACATCACCACCACTCACGGGCAAAGCCCTATTCAAGGAGGGGGTGTTAAAAGAATAAAAATGAAGGTAAATAGAGTACAAAATCCAGAAAATAAAAATCACCCTACAGTACCCACCTAACGCAAATTTCTCAGGTGGGCGCAGACGCGGGCTTTAAAGAAATTGAGATTAAATGCAGAGGGAAATACAGAAGATGGAAGAGAGTTCCACAACACAGAGGTGGCAGGAAAGAAAGAGGCACCACAGCGGACAAGCCTGGAGTTGCCTATGTCCACGCAAAATTGATGCGCGGACATTGCACCCCTTGTGCTGCGAGGACGCCGTAAAGGTGGAGGTACACGGGTGGATAGTTCCCTCGAGCATTTGCCACTGTAGTACCTATAGAAAAGTGACAAGGCACCAACATCACGTCGCAAAGATAAAGAATCAAGAGAATTAGAAAGAGCGGGACAGTTTATAAGTCTTTTAGCCTTTGACTCAACCCTATCCAAAAGACGGGTGAAACCTGAGCCACCCCAGATATGAGAGCAGTACTCCATACAAGGGCGGATGAGACCCTTGTATAATTGGAGTAACTGCGAGGAAGAAAAAAATTCTCGCAGTCTAAACAGAACTCCCAGCTTCTTTGAGGCCGCCCTAGCAACCATTGTGATATGAGGTTTCCAAGACATTTTTTTGTTTATGTGAAGGCCAAGGATGTTTATATTGTCAACAGGAGAGACGGGAGAACCATCGAAAGAAATAGAAAAGTTAGGAGGTGTCTTTGAGAGAGAGATTTCTAGAAGTTGAGTTTTTAAAGAGTTAAATTTCACAAGGTTGAGACGACCCCACTGGGAAATTCTATCCAGATCTGCAAGAATGGAATCGGAAAGATGTAGACGAGAAGCAACTCTAGATGCAAAGGAAGGAGCAGATTTGAAATGAGTAGAAGAATGGAGGGTTGAGTCATCGGCATATGAATGCATAGGGTTAGATGAACAGCTGAGAAGATCATTAATGAAAAGTAAGAATAGAGTAGGAGACAAGACAGAACCCTGAGGAACACCACTATTGACAGGAAAGGAAGAAGAAGTCGCTCCATCAACAACAGCTGAAATGGAACGATTAGAAAGAAAACTAGACATAAGTAAGCAAAGAGAAGGAGGAAACCCAAAGGAGGGGAGCTTGGAAAGCAGTGACGCATGCCATACCCGGTCAAACGCCTTAGATATGTCAAGCGCCACCACGCAAGTCTCCCCATGGTCCCTAAGGGCAGAAGACCATAGATCTGTGAGATAGGAAAGTATGTCACCAGTAGACCTCGAACGACGAAAGCCATACTGATGATCAGAAAGAAGGGAATGAGATTCCAGATGATCTAAGAAGTGAGAGTTAAGAAGGGTTTCAAAGATCTTAGACAGAATACAAGTGAGAGCTATAGGGCGATAGTTGGAAGGATCAGAGCGGCTACCTTTCTTCAGAATAGGTTGGACTATTGCGCGCTTCCAACACTGAGGGAAAGTACTAGTATTGAGGCATAGAGAGAAAAGTTGAACGAGGGACGGAGCCAGCTCAGAGGCACACTCCCTTAAAACTCGGGGAGGAATGCCATCCGGGCCGCTTGCCTTCCTAACGTTCATAGACTTCAGAAGCCCATGCACCTGGTCAAATGAAATCACAGGCAAAGGCATGGGACCTCTGATAATATATATATATATATATATAATATATATATATATATATATATATATATATATATATATATATATATATATATATATATATATATATATATATATATATATATATATATATATATATATATATATATATATATATATATATATATATATATATATATATATATATATATATATATATATATATATATATATATATATATATATATATATATATATATATATATATATATATATATATATATATATATATATATATATATATATATATATATATATATATATATATATATATATATATGTATATATATATATATATATATATATATATATATATATATATATATATATATATATATATATATATATATATATATATATATTATATATATATATCGTACGTAAATTTAAAACCACTTTTAATAAAATAATAAAAGATTAAACACTAAAATATGGATAACAGACGAAGTAAAAAAAACATAACAAAAGTAGAAGGTTAAAACAATTGTCACGTTACTGAAAACTGACACGCTTCCCTTTTCAGACAACACAGATAAAGTAAAGGAAATAAGTCATTAAGAAAACATTCTAAGTCGGTAAAAAAGATTATCCACTTCAGCCAACTTGGTTATTCCTCGCGGAATGAAAATATTTTGCAAAAACAGTTGTTAGATATTTAACTAAGTATGCATCTATCCCGAAAAAAACAGATGACGTATTAAAATTATGTAAGGTTTTAATAAAAAAGGATTCAATTAATGTATTTAAATTTTTTGTTTTTGAAGGAAAAATAAATATATAAATAATGATGTTCTGCAATGTGCAAGAAAATTGCATTGCTATCATTGCATCTTCTTATGTCTGATTTATGCTGATCTAAACGGAAATGCAAAGATTCCAAAGTTTCACCAAAATATGAGCGATGGCAATATTTACAAGGGATGGTATAAACTCCTCCAATTTTCTCAGAGAATGTCGTATTGCTTATAAGAAGGGTTTGGGATAATTTATCTGGGAAAGTAAAGATCAAATGTAAATTGCACATTGTATAGATGGAAAAACGTAAGGACATAAGTGATTCTGCTTAAGAAATTATGATAGTGTTTTGGAGAGTATTAAAAGCAACGGGTTTTTTGTTATGTATATGTGTTTTTGCTTTATATGATACTGTTTAATAATAAAAGGAAGTGTGTAACGTAATGTTAAAAATTGATGTATAACAAAATTAATCTCGTCATTCAAAAATACCAAATCAGTAATGAGTAATGAGCGTAAAAAAAGTTTTAAAAATAATATTTTGTTTTATATATATTGGATGATCAGAGTATGCATGTAAAAGTTGATTGCATGAAGTGGGTTTTCTGAAAATTATAAATAAGAGATTTCCGTTATTCTGAGTTATGTATAAATCTAGAAATGAGATTCCATTATTATTCTGGATTTCGATGGTGAACTTAATTGAGTCAACTAAATTATTTAAATGTACTAAA